>JARNGD010000077.1:0-168197 GCA_031001845.1 Achaetomiella virescens
AGGGCTTTCTATAATCTCCTAGCAAGCCTATAAGAGGTTACTATAGTTTAGAATCAGGACGATAAACCTAAGAGAATTTAGGTTATAGTATACTAGAAAGGATTCTAGGCACTAGCGTTGGTAGAGAGGTCACGACTCGTCCTATCTTACCAACATTCATTAATAGGCTTAGGATTCCTTGGAGAATCAAGAAGGAGAGTTATATATTGTTAAGGGACTATTTCTAATATAATAGGTATAACGAGAGACGGAACTACTCGAATTAAGTAGAAGGCAAAACTACCTAAGTAGTATTCGATATTATAGATATAGGGCCGGATAAGGATATAATCCTTAGGCGCTATAGTATAGGGAATACGACCTAGATATCGATTAGAAGGGAGATGGCTATCTACGACCTCGAGAAAAGAGGGAGTATCACTAATCTAATAGGAAGTATAGACGAAGGATTATAAAGGAATGGAATACTAAGAAGAATATTATTTAGATCTACTATATAAGATACGAGGATAGACAGATCCTATAGACTTAGGAAGAAGCGGTAGTCACTAGGGTCAAGAATATTATACGAAAACGATAGAAGAAGTATAGGTGAAGTAGAAGTAGCTATAATCTTAGTCGAATAAGTAAGGATAGCTTATATTTGAAAGCTAGCTTATAGAACTCGAAGCGGCAGTATAGAGTTAGGCATTAATAAGTTTATATACTATAAAGGTACGACGAAGAATATAGAAATAGGCAGGATCCTAGACGACTATAAGGGATACCTAGTATTCGAAGTAAAGCATCTTAAAGGGCTACTAGACTATAGACCTTAGGATTACGAGATCAAGCTTAAGGAAGGAGCCTAGTTGAAGTTTTTCAAGGTATATTATACTAATAAAAAGCAAGATACTAAGTTGAGGAGATATCTTAAGAAAACCTCAAGATAGGGTATATTAGACTATCGACATTACTAGTAGGATACCTAGTCCTATTTATTCCTAAGAAAACGGGAGCTCTAGATATATATAGACTACTAATAGCTAAATAAATAAATGTAAAGAATCGGTACCCCCTACCCTAATTTTATTTATAGGATTAGCTAGTAGGAGTATAATACTTTATACGTCTTGATCTACCAACTATATAGCCTATATTCGTATTAAGGAGGGTAATAAGTAGAAGATAGTTTCAGATACCTTATAGATTATAAGTACCTATACTATTTAGATTAATAACGCACTAGCGATATTCCAAGCTATTATCAATTAATAATTTAGAATTATAATAGATTTATAGTCTATTACCTAGATAATATTCTCATCTACTCTAAGATACTCGAGGAATATAAGAAATACGTTAAGGAGATACTCGATACTCTATAAATATAAGCTCTTAGTCAATAAAGAAAAGAGCGAGTTCTATATTAGGAAGATAGTATTCCTAGGATTCGAGATCTTGCTAGGAGATTCGGATCGAACTAGAGAAAATCAGGTAGTTAAGGACTAGCCTATACCAATAAGTACTATAGAAGTAAGAGGGTTCCTTAGATTCGTCAACTTCGTTAGAATTTTATTAGGAACTTTAGCGATATTGCAAGACCCTTATAGAACTTATAAGAAGGATATAGTCTTTAAATAGCAAGCGGAATAAGTAAGTATTAAGGACTATCTAAAATAGTTACTATAGAACCTATACTTATATTGCTAGACCTATAGAAGTAGTTCGAGGTCGAATTAGATGCTTTAGACTTTATATTAGAGTATAACTTAGTTAGAGAGACGAGAATAGTAAGCTATACCCGTTATATCTTCTCTAGGAAGCTCTAAGGACCTTAGAAGAACTACCTATATAAAAAAGATACTCGCTATATCGAAGCATTTAGAGAATAGAGACTATATCTTAGTAGTACGATATATAAAGTATAGGTCTATATAGACTATAAGAACCTAATATACTTCGCGAACTATAAAGGAACTAGTAAGTAGAAATATATCTGCTAGTCAAACTTCTTATCCTAGTTCAACTTCACGATCTGCTATAAGAAAGGCTTAGAAAATAATATATAGACGCCTTAAATGGAGGACGGATCACTTTAAGAATTACTAAAATAGTACTACTATTATTAGATAATAGCTAGATAGTTTTAAGTATAAATCCTAACTAACTAACACTATAAAGTTGCTATCTTAGCAATAGAGGATAGAGCCCGATAATACCCTCTATAATAGATCTTAGAGTATTACGCTATCTTTAAAGAAGAACGTTAGGATAAGGGATAGTAATAGACGCTAGATACCTAAACTAGATTAAGGAATAGGAACGAATTATTAGACCTTAGGAAATAGGGAGTCTACTAATAAGGGAATGCTCTTTAGTATAAGGGTAAGGCCTATATCGATATATATAATATAACTTCCTTATTAAGAAATCTATAAGTCGAAACTCAGAGGATACCTAGGTATTGCTAAGACTATTATAAAGGTCAGATAGCATTATAACTTTCCTAAACTTCTAAAAGTTATAGTAGAAGTTTAGCAAATACTATATTTATAAGAAGGTAAAGGCCTTATATAAACCTTATAGCCTTTTATAACCATTGCTAGTTACGAACGACTATAGAGTTTAGTTATAATAGACTTTATTATAAAGCTACTAGTCTTAGAAGATATAATAATAGGAGTAAAGTATAATAGCATCCTTATAGTAGTAGATCGACTTACTAAATAGATATACTTCCTCCTATATAAAGAGACCTAGATAGTAGAGCAACTTGTAGATATATCTATAGGAATATTACCTTAGTCTATAGATAGCTAGAGGAGTAGATTATAGATCGAGATACTAAGTTCGTTTCAAGTTTTAGAAGGCTCTAATGACGAAGCTCGGAGTTAAGAGCAAGCCTTCGTTAGCCTACTACCCCTAGATAGATAGATAGATAGAACAATGAACTAGATTATCGAATAATACCTATAGTATTATATCAACTTTGAACAAGATAATTAGGTTGACTTATTACTAGTCGCTAACTTATATATAATATACTATTACCAAACTATAGTTATACTATTCTTTATAAACTTTAGTTATAAAGCAGACTTATGCTAGGGGCTAGACGTTATAGTACCTAGGGCAGTAGTTAAGGTAGAGTAGATATACGCTCTATATTATAGGCTAAAGTAGGAACTTAAGTTCGTTAGGGACTAGATAAAGTAGTACTATAATAAGAATCGGCTCGAGGGACCTCGCCTAGAGAGGGGAGACAAAGTCACTCATCTTATAGAATTATAGATAAAACGACTATTAAAGAAACTCGACTTTAAAAAGATTAGACTATTTAAGATCGAGGAAAAGGTTAGAAACACCAACTATCGACTATCCTTACTAATATATAAGGTTATAGATAAACGTCTTTTATATCTCACTTTTAGAACTAGTACCTAGGAATATATAGCTCGAGACCAATATCGAGCTAAAGAATAAAGAAGAAGAGTAGGATATTAAAAAAATTCTCGATTCTCGGCTTAATAGTAGATAACTAGAATACCTCGTTAAATAGCTAGACTTTAGGCATGAAGACAACTTATAGGAACCCTCAAGAACCTCTACTATCAAAGAAATTAGAGGATTCTACTAGAGGAACCCTAATTGACTAAACTAAAGGATTAGTAGTATTATTGAACTAGCTAACTATAGAATTAGGAGGAGGGAAGCTCAAACCCGTAAAATCCTAGTCAACAACTCTGAAAAGCGCCTAGTATATAAACCTGCTTAACTAAGGACTACTCTTCTAATATAACTAGAGGATCTAGAGGGGGCTTAGAAGTAAAGCTATACTATTATCTTGTCTAGAGCTTAAATCCTACGACGAACTAGAGTAGAACCCTACTCTTAAATCTTATTCTATTAATAACGAAGATAGTTTAAACAACTTAGGAGCGTACTTAGTTGCTCTTCTACTTATTAATCTTATTATCAATTTGCTTTTTCGTAGATATATTCCTCGTCACTTCTAAACGTTAGAACTATAATAGAAAAGGGGATAAGGAGGACCTATAGGTATCCGCTATATTCGACCTATCGCAAGGCACGTTAGTTAAGATATAACGCAGGTAAAGGAAGAATCGGGCGACTATATATAGGAGTTGAGGCTTCGCCTTAAAGCAGCGGTATATAGCATCTCGTTAGGATAACTATCTTGCTATCTTAATAATTAGGATATAGCGCTCTCGAGTTGTATTACAATCGCGCTTCTTAATACGGCTCGCTATAGTTAGTAGGATAGGAAGATATAAGGGGGAAGCCTTACTAGGACAATAGTACTAATGGAAGGGGCTGTTAGCGCTATTTGAGGTAGCACGATTAGGTCTTTCGGGGCAAAAGTATTAAGAAGGGGCATCGTGTTACGAACCAACTATATATTGCGGCCGGGTAGGACCAACTAGAAGCAAGTAGAGCTAATCAAGGGTAATATAGAGGCTAAGCCAATATAAGAGGATTAGTAGTACTAAGAAAATAAGCTAGCAGGGATAGTAAGATTAGTAAATGAGCGTAACTAAGCTTAAAGGCTTAGTAGGGATGTGACTAAGCTAGACTAAGCTAGTAGGAGGAAGCTTATATAGAGATTCGATCTTAGGCCTATAAGCACTATAGTAGCTTCCTTAGTAAGCAACTAGAGTTCTAGTCTTCTAAGAACTTACGAGGACAATCACTCTATATATTGTTGTAGACCTTTTGGCTCTACCAAATAGTCATCCCGACCCTAGACACACCTTTAGGAGTCCTCTTAGACGTAGGGACCAACCGTCTTCGTCATAGCTGCCGACTTAGTCTATCTTAGGCGTAACTAGTCGTTCCTATGCGTAGAGCTTTTCGTCGGAATCCCTAAACACCTTAGTGAGTTCTCCCTCGAAGGTAGCGTAGGATCTAAAGAGTTTTCTTATGTTCTCCTCCTAGCTATCCTCCTTATACTTCAGGCAGTCCTTCAGCGTTTGGTTTAAACTAATCTAAGGGCTTTGTCCTTGAGTCTAGAGGCCGCAAAGTAAACTTTGGCCTCCTCGTCTTTGAACTCCTTAGGGTTAAGCTAAAGGTAAGCTTGCATCTGAGTGACGAACCTAGTAAGCTTCTCCTTATCGCCTCCGTACTTCTTAGGTAGTTCTATCTTGACTTTCTTCTTAGTCTTGTTGTCGCTAATAGCGTTGATACTTGCTATAAGACGCCGTTTTCCTCCCTCGAGCTGAATAACCTTGGCGTAAAGCTGCTCGATATGCCTGCTACATCTAGGCTATAGTCGGGGGTATAGTAGTGCTTGAGCCTAGAGAGCTAGGGTGCTAGGGTGTGTTGGAGCTATAGTAGTCGTAACCTTTAGTCAAGTCCGTGATAGACCAAAGGTGAGTAAGCAACGTATGACGAACGGTCTATCCCTACGTCTAAAGGGACTCCTGAAGGTTGACTAGGGTCGGGATAACTATTTGGTAGAGCTAAAAGGTCTATAACAATGTATAGAGTGATTGTCCTCGCAAGTTCTAGAAGACTAGAACTCTGATTGCTTACTGAGGAAGCTACTATAGTGCCTATGGCCTAAAGATCGTGAACTATATACAAGCTTCCTCCTAGCTTAGTCTAGCTCAGTTACTGATCCCTACTAAGCCTCTAGCTTAGTTACGCTCATTCACTGATCCATACTGATCCCTGCCGCTGCTCATTTTCTTGGCACCACTAATCCTCTTGCATTGGCTCAGCCTCCGTATCACCCTTGATTGGTTCTGCTTGCTTCCGGTTGGTCCCACCCGGCCGCAATATATGGTTGGTTCGTGACACTCTACAAGTATCCAATCTTGAAGAAAAAAGGGAAAAAGAAGAAGAAGAGGAAGGGGAAGAGGCAGAGGAAGAGGGTTATCCCCAATATAATGACGTAGCCTTTCTACCTAAGTAGATGAGGCAACAACCGGAAGAGGCAGGCACGATGAGGGTCGTTGCCCACGATGTTGGTGTTGGGGTTTAGGGGCAATGGTGCGCGATGGGGGTTAGGGTTGGCCGAGGGTTGCCGAGGCCACTACAGGCTCAGCCCGAATCTTTTTTCGAGAGAAGATATATCAGCGGAAAATGCAACATGTCGACTTCCTTCAGACCTAAGATGCCGTTCCACTAAGTCAGCCCGCCAGCACGATCACCATCGAAATCAGCCACAATATTTTAACCTATCACGCCTAGCTAGAGAATGGAGTCGCGGCTGCCCACCAAGGAGGAGATTGTCACCAAGGCCACCGAGCGTCCCATCACCCAGGCCGAGGCCTCCGCTCTCACCTCTGCTGAGTCCAATCTTACGGGCCGTGGCCCAGTAAAAGGGGGTCCGGCCGCCACCGCTCAGAGCCTGCACGACCGCAGCGGGACTTGGGCGCATCAATGGAGGCGAAACTGCCCGACACCCTGCAACTCGAAGCCGATTTCGCCGAGGGCCGCCCCATCACCCAGGCTGAAGCGTCGACCATTGCCTCTGCAGAGTCTCCATAACAGGCCGTGGACCCATCAAAGGCGGCCCAGCCGCTACCGCCCAGAGCGTGCACGACCGCCAACAGCGCAGTTAAGATTTCTGACACGTACGCGACAGACCGCGCTCGGGACATCCACTTGGAAAGGGCTCGCTGTCGGGCGAGGTGCAGTCCATTGCGGACCGTAACGCTCAAAATGCGGCTCCTTGAGGAGTGTTCGATGGCAGATTGGCTTAGATGATCGAAACTAGAAAAAGGACAAGTGGAATACGACGCTGGCTCTACTGCTACAGATTGTAATACCTAACAATATACTAGCGATATTGAACTGTGAAATAGCACCTAATCCGCCTTTGCATTAGCTATCGTAGTGCGTTACCTCGGCAGCGCCCGCTGATGGCTCTATTTCCAGCTTTGATCCCAAATGCTCTAGAAATCACCAGAGGAAGCGAGAAAAAGTGCCCACGCATGGCGTGCTGGCGAGCAAAAGTATTCCTTCCGTCCGCATTCGCTTTCACGTCGTCTTGTCCTAGGAAGCCCAATTCTGCAAACTTGTGGGATTGGGCGATCTAGAAGCCGATAACTGATGTATTCCCTGGTGTTGAGGAAAACCAAGGCCGCAAACGCGTTTGGTTGGCCAAGAATAAAATTCACAACGCGTTGGTGGCACTAGTGGTCACAAGGCGATGTTAGGATCTCACCACGGTAGAATTGGAAAACGGAGTTAGGAAACGGTGTAGTAAGAAAAACTATGCAGGTACAAGGTCTACCGTTTTAGACACATGACCCAAGCTCTGCTGAGTCAGCAACTTTCCCCAAAAAGGTGAACTGCCAGGTCCAGAATCGCGTTTTCGCCCTCCCCATAACATCGACAGGCTTCTAGTCTTCGTTGTTGTTCAAAGGGTGCGGTTTCTTGTCCTCGTAGCTACTAGTTCTGGGCCTTTCTGAGCAGACAGGAAACTTTTATGGGCAAAGATCAGTCTGGTGCTGCTCGGATCCTTGACAGCAACGACACACCCACCGTGCCCGAACCCAATGGTGATGGGATTGCCCCCGACGGCCCGCTGGCAAAGTACTTCAGCCCGACGGGCAGCACGTCGCGGTCGCGCGACCCGCCACACGCGCGTACCTCGCTGCTCAGCAGCCGCCCAATGGTACCGGCGGCGAGCAGCTCCTTAATCTTGAGCACGGGCGGCGCCCACCGACCCTGCAGCCCGACCAGCGCGCGGGCGCCGCTCTGCCGCGCGGCTGCGAGCAGCACGTCCACGTCGTCCAGCGTTGATGCGATCGGCCACTCGATGTAGACGTCCTTGCCCGCGCGCAAGCTCGGCAGCGTCGTTTCCACGTGCTTGTTGACGCGCGTGTTGCAGATGACAAGGTCGATGTCTGGGTCGGCGGCGAGGTCGGCCGGGTTGCCGTAGGCTTTGGTGTCTGGCGGCAGGTTGTAGGTTCTGATGCTGGCCTCGGCGGCGGCCACACTGCTGTTGCACAAGCCACGATGCGGTATCGCTCGCGGCCGGCGTGGTTCAGGAAGCATGGAAGGTGTGCGTCGGCTGCCCATGAAGTGATGGCCGACGCCGACAGGCCGATGATGCCGACCCGGATACGTGTAGCGGGTGCCATTGATGTGTGTGGATGGGTCAGAATGAGAAACAGTGCTGGAAGCAGCTGGATGGACAGCTGTACCGGTGTGAGATCATCGAGGAAAGGCGCTTAACTCTTGACTCTACTGTGCAGTCGAGCATGCTTGGGCGTTAATTTGCATTACTAGTAGTAGAATTATACGTACAACCAGCCATGTCCGAGGCTTACTCCGCACGTCGAGGGGCCAACCTCCGGCCCTCCGGAGTTTGGGACGCGCTGTCGGCAACCAGCCGGCCTGGGCGCCCGGCTCCTCCGAATTATTGAATATGCACAGCTTGGCATCAGGGGTTGTGGAATACTGAGTCCAGACACGTACATGTACAATGTTCTGAACTCTGATGTGTTTGTCGTCCGATTACCACCTACTGATTGGTACCATACATATACTTAACTACTAGGAAAGCCTCCTACCATTTTCTCCGCCCTAGTATTCAGTATTGTCTCTTCATCCAACGTCCTTAGTACTAGCTCCCCTCCCAGATAACGTACATTATCAGCGAGTGGATCATATCAGCGAACGGTCACTTCAAAATCCACATATAACCCTGAAAATGCTGCCTCGATAAAACCGCCAAACCTTTATTAAATTCTCTATAACTTTGAAGACAGCTTATTTAATACTTAAGAAATTAAGATACGACTTTATTGATTAAGTTAAAATATGTCGATTAGGCTCAAGCTTAGTTGATTTTAATCCTAGCAATGATAAGTTAAGCAAACTATTCTCTATCAAAAACTAACTAACTTACAAATATCCCAATGCTTCTATTTCAATACCAAGCATTGGAAAAGCGATCTTTATAAAATTTGAAAGAATTTTATCAAGATTCGGTGATCTTGAGGTAGTGTTTATTAGGGTTGTATGTGGATTTGAAGTGATCCGTCCGCTGATATGATCCACTCGCTGATAATGCACGTTACTAAATTCTGCCGCTCAAAAGTAATTACGCCGGTGCAAGACGCGTCTACTCGTCATCCCCGAGCAGGTGCTTCGGCCAGCCATTGACTCGTCCGCCAGGAATGTTCAGGTGCACCTTCTGCACGCCGGCAACGCAGTAATCCAGAGATCCTTGCTGCCCTTGCCGGACCACATATTGCCCACGGCGGTGAAGTTTGTCTGGATCTTGAGGATCAGCTCGCCCGTGAGGTCGACCACGTCAATGCCGTCGCCGACGCCGATCAGCACTTAGCCATTGTCCGCGACACGGACGCCGTCGGGGAGCCACTATGGTCAAATGTCAGTGCAGACCCGAAAAGCGGGTTGCGATTAAGGCGGAATTACCTTGTGAGTCAGGTGGAAGGGACGCGCGTTGCCAGCGCAGTGCCGCCGTGAATGACATCGAACGCCCAGACGACGTGGGGGCGGTGACATTGTACGGGTTGTAGATGATGTGACCAACCGCCGGCGGGTGGTCGGGCACGGTTTCGGCGCCCGAGTCGGCCACGTCCAGCGTCTTGAAATCTGGCGAGAAGGCGATGCCGTTGGGCTGCTTGAGATGGTTGTCCACGATGCGGACGGATCCCGTCTTGGGTTGAAACGGTAGATGGCCGGGGCAAGGGCCGGGTGGTGTGGGCTCACGCCGTTGCCGAAGGAATAGTCTTCAAGGAGTGCCGTCAGTAAGTCCGAGATTCCAAGAGCTCATTGGGCAGATTTTTACGCACCGTCATCGGTGAACCAGATGTTTCCCTCGCCGTCCATGGCAATGTCGTTGCAGGTGCTAAACCAGTAGTCAAAATAGTTGTTGAGCAGCACCTTGGACTCGCCGCTCGTGGCATTGAGCGTGTAGATACCCGGGCGGGCCACGGTGCCATCCGGGCCGGGCACTTCGTCGCTAGAGCCGCCGACACAGAAGTAAAAGAGACCGTTGCGGTAGATGCCGCCCACGGTCGAGTATAGGGGTGGGTTGGCCGCCTTGCGGTGGACACCCTTGCCCTCGTCGCTCAAGTCGATCACCTTCTGCGACAGCTCACCGCCAGACAGTTCCGAGAACCACACTTCGTTCGTGTTGGGTCGTAGACGGTGGCATCGTGGAACAGCGGCTCGATGTCGAACTCGTACTCGGAGGTGGGTTTGTCGCCCAGGACCTCCAGGCCACGCTCCTTATCGTAGACGATGAAGTCGGCCTCCTTGACCAGGTGCCAGGATCGGTCGTCCGGGACCACCGTCTCGGCATACGAAGCCTAGTTCAGGGGTTTGATGGGGTCCGGCGGAGGCGCCCTCGAGAAGTTACCCGGCAGCACGGCCGAGTAGCCATTGATGCAGACGATGTTGGCCGTCTCTGGACCGCACTTGCACGCCAATGGCGGCCGGGATGAGTGCGACACGGACGCCAGCGCCTTCTGTCCATCGTGCGCGTCGCCAGGGCCACCGCTGACGTCGACCGTGGTACTCACTGTGATGAGGACCGTCTGGAGTGGGACACGCATGGCTGATCCTTCGGGTTGAAAGAACGAAGTGTGAGGTCTGATATTCGGACGTTTGGAGGTCAGTTAGTAACAGGACTCCCAGTAGCAATCAGGTCGTTTTGAAGTCCCAGTTCGCGCGGCGAGAGCAGGAGACGCGTCGTTCCCCTCTGGGAGCATCCGAGCCACCGGAGTGATCCGCACCCGCCATCGAGCATACAGGTTACGACCGACTGTTACCCCACGACAACTGGGTGCAGATCGGCACCGACGCTGTCTTGCTCCGGACGTACCATCGGAATAACCCAACCGCTTCGAAGCCCACATGTTGCATAAGACGCACGTGGAATTGCGGCATTGCCCGGACCGTAAGCCCTCGGACACGCTGGAAGTCGTTCGGAGGACACTGGTTCTGTCCATATGTCCAATGACCATCCAATGCAACTGGCCTGCACTACGGCATTGGAGATGTGCATTGCCTCACTGCACATTTATTCCTATCTACCTGGTCACTGCACACTGCTGAATAATACGATCTACTCGGGCTTTTGCCCGATAACAAAGTTCAGCTTTGGCTGGTAGCCGTACTCTAGCACCTCGGCGTGCAGCTCCTCCAGGAAGGCGTTGAACTCCTCGGCGTCCCGCGCAACCCCGGGGATGCTACCCACAGGCAGCTTGGTCCCAATGCCCTTGAAGGTGTCGATCCACATATTGGCCGACGTCTGCTTCCACTCAGCCTCTTTAGCCAGGGCGCCGTAGCCCAGGTCGAACTGCGTCTTCTGCACGTGTTGGAAGCCAGCCTCCTTAAGCAGGTCCTCCAGGCGGTACGCCACCGAAAATGTCCATGCCGAGGTTTGCGGTGCTCCATTGCTGCATTTCAGACATCTTGGCGAGGCTGGGATACTTGACCGCGTCAAAGGGGTGGTCATGGTCCACCCACTGGCCCTCCACGAGTTGGATCCAGCCGCCAGGTTTCAGCAGCGCCGCGTGGTTCCTCAACACGGTTGGCCACTCGGGCGTCCGCAGACCCCAGATTAGAAGTCTTTGATGGATAGATCGAAGCTCTCTGTCCAGGACGGATCCGGCGGCGTGGCGGACCTGGTGTCGAACTCGTGAAGGTCAAGCGACGCGTAGGGGCCGGCCCTGGGCGGGAAGAGAGCAGGCCCAATGTCGACTCCGTGTAGATACCACTCGTGCTGCGGATACAACCGGGGCAGATTCAGCAGCCATGTCCCTGAGAATGCTGATTAGAAAAAGACTTGAACACATTTCTAACAATGGCTTTCTCTCCTCACCGTCAGCAGCGCCACTTTGATCCTGGACTGCTTCAGGGGCGCAGTCACCAAGACGCCGCCGGTTGACGAGAGGATAAAGGCGTGCTGTTTCCGTAGACGTTCGATTTCTTTGGCATGGTGAGGCAGGTGGTAAATCCCTTCGGTACCTGCGAAGAGGTTGACGATGCCCTTGTTTTCTCCCTCTTGAACCTGCGTTGAAGTCATGATAAGAGTAATTTTGATACGACGCTGTTGCTGAAACTAAGATTCAAAACCAAGATTCAACGGCTTTGCCTAGAATGAGCTCATCCAGTTGCGAGCTCATCCAGCTGCGAGCTGGCTC
Organism: Achaetomiella virescens; assembly: GCA_031001845.1. Lineage (NCBI taxonomy): Eukaryota > Fungi > Ascomycota > Sordariomycetes > Sordariales > Chaetomiaceae > Achaetomiella > Achaetomiella virescens. The sequence continues at coordinate 12,138 of JARNGD010000077.1, forward strand.
TGGGGCCTTTACACTTTCATGCGCCACCATGTCGGCTCAGCCACCGCCCGCAACTCGAACTCGCAAACACCATCGCAAACAGTTCTCCGGAGGGTGCTCCACACCTGTTTGTCGTGGTGAGGCGAGTGCAGAGCGGATTTTTGGGCATTGTCTCGTCATTTTCCTACTGATCATGCAATTGCCTCGGGTGCATTAGCACTCGGACTTCGGAGGTTTGTGGTCATCCTGGCCCCAGAACTGCAACACAGTCACGTCCGGACTGCGTATTGCGGTACATGGGCACATGCACAGGGCATGATAAGCCAAACCCTTAGTTACATTGATCGCCGTGCTCACTGGACGGGCGCGATATGCGTCCCATGTCTGCGTGGGCTGTCTTCTTGTCCAACCTCAGCATTCCTGTGCAGCCAGCCTCGAAGCTACTCTCTTTCCACACTCAACTGCGCACAATGTCTCCAAGTCAGCATCATCCGTCAAGTTTTGGCGGGCTCCTCGGGAGCCGTGCCATCGGCCCTGTCGACAGCAAGGTGCACCATGCGCTGCCACCGGCCACCCGCCGCAATGAGTGGCGGTTCCGCCCCGGCGCCTACACCCCGAAAGAGTTCATCCGCGAGATTGCGATCCTCCTGGAGAGCGTCATTGTCCAGCTGGGCCCCGACGAGCCCGGTGATGCTGACTCACGCGCCATCCTCATGGACGGCCTGCGGTCCAGCCTCTCCCACGAAGGCCGCGAGGCCACGCTGCATTTGTCCGACTGGAACAGCGAGCATCCGTCGGACCTGACACGGCACATTCTGCGCATTGGCAAGGCGCTCTTCCAATACGCCAGCGAGTCTAACCACGCCGTCGCAGGGGACCCGTCCCTGACGGTGTACAGCCCCTGCGAAGGCCATAAATGGGTGCCGCCTGCGGGGCGACTGCTTCGGAGCATCGCAGCTCGCCCATCCTGATGATGCTTTACAACGAGTGGCTGCATCAAATAACGTGTCTGCGCGACTACCTAATCGGCTTCGACAACTTTGAGCATGTCGTGCTCAATCTGGACGACACAGCCCGACGTGGCACACGGCGGATGGAGGACGTCCGCGTGGCCTTACTGGAGCGCGTCATCCGCGGAGAGGTCTCTCGCGAGACGTTCCTCGAGACGGCGAAAGTGCTCACTGCGCCGGATCTGGCCCCGGTGGCTACGGGTTTCAGTACGAAAAGGGGGTTGTACTGCAGCAGCAGCGCTCTTCTCCGAGATAGCTCCGAGCTTCCTCCTTCACTTCACCCCTACGAGACTTGTCGAAGAGCGAAGCCCACGATCAGTGCTTTTTGTGCCTGCGTCTGAGAAAGCAGACGTCCGCGTCCTAAAAGCCTCTTCGCTGTCACAGGTCTCGTGGCAGATCTCAATCACGGCCGAAAACGCGCACAGTCGGGCGATCCAGATGTGAGCCAGTCCTTTCTCACACTGACTGGGACCCTGGAAGACAAAAAGCCGGTGTTGTCCATTGACCTTGGCAGCGTCATCCGTGGCTTGGACAACGCCACAAACGCTTCCCCGGCAGAGGAGGCCGAGATTCTGGCAAGCAGCGATAGGATCTACGAGGCATCTGAGGTCTTGTTGGCTGGGTCTCATGCAGTGACCAGCTCAGCTCCTGGTACAGCCGTTATCCGTGCTACAACAGAGGTTGATCTTCTGGCGTTGCTCGGCGAGTTGCAGCCTGAAGGAGTGCGTTTGGCGGGGCAATGGAAAAGGGGCTCCGCGAAACCCTTGGAAGCGAGTTGGAGCAGCTCGCCTCAGTTTTTGATTGTTGACGGACAATCCAGTTGAAATAGACTCAGATTTTATCATCTTCTTTTCGTGGTGAACTTAGGCAACGAGATTCATTACCTGTGGATTCATTTGTCGATTTTGAAGAGATTTGAGCGACTTATTAGATGGAGAACATTGAATTCATGTATTCTGCTCCGCAATCCAAGAGTAGCAATGAGTGTTAAACCACTATGAAATCAAGAGATATAACCCCATTAAGTGTCTCGGGTTTCACTCGTCTCGGAGATGCGTGGTCGAAAACAAAGTCAGGCCCCACGGGCACTCAATCCGGGGCCGCCCGAACAACATGCTGTTGGTCTACTTATCTCCTACACCACACATTACGTGAGCAAAGGATATCTTGGAGATCTCATTCATACTTGAGGCCGGGCGTTAGGAGCTTTGAGGCCCAGGTACTCAATTCTCAACCTTGACAACCCTCTTGTAACACCGGCACTGCACTCTCCAGAGACGGGATACGATGGCGGAAAAGGAATGCCCACAAGCCAGCCCGTCGCCAACCGGCACCCACACACCACCGCCCACAGCCCTCACCCCCCAGGACCCCAAACTCATTCCCCTCGCCTTCACCAACCTCAGCGTCTCGGCGCCCGACCCGGCCTCGTGACCGCCAAAACCCTCCCCCGCGCCATCCTCAACACCTTCGGGCCCGACCAAGTCGCTTGGCTGGTTCGCAATATCTTCAGGCCGCTCGGCATCACCCCGCCCCCGCCGCACAAGACCATTCTTACACTCCTTCACCGGCCTAGTCCGCCCAGGCGAGATGCTCCTCGTCCTCGGGCGGCCCGGATCGGGGTGCTCAACGTTTTTACGCGCGGCAGCGAACCGGTCTGCTTTGAAACTGACTGGAAACCTGCAGTTCGCGGGGCTGGAACACGGCGAGTTTGCGCGGAAGCACAGAAGGGAGACGCTATATCTCCCGGAGGAGGATAAGCACATCCCCACGCTGACTGTGCGGCAGACGCTAGAGTTTGCCCTGCGCATGGGGATGGACAGGAGGGAGAGACGGGAGAGGGATTAAAGCGCTTAGTGGTGGAAATGGCGAGGATGTTTGGCCTGGAGCACGCGCTGGATACGATTGTGGGGGGGGCCCGGTGAGGGGCGTGTCTGGGGTGAGAGGAAGCGGTAAGTGCAGTGGTGATGACAAGGCGGGCGTATGAATTTGTCTTGGCCTGGGTGGGCTGACGCGACTGACAGTGTGTCGATAGCGGAGGTTTTGGCGTCCGGCTCGTCGGTGCAGTGCTTCGATATAGCACGCGCGGCCTAGACTCGTCAACGGCGCTGGACTTTGTCAAGGCCCTGCGCACGCTCACCGACGTCTCGCAGAAGACGACGCTGGCTACGCTGTACCAGGCGGGGGAGAGCATCTACCAGCATTTTGACAAGGTCATCCTCCTAGACTCGGGTCACGAGATCTTCTTCGGCCCAATTGGAGAGGCGAAGCCGTACTTTGAGGAGCTCGGCTTCGTTTGCGACCCTGGTCAGACCACGGCCGAGTTCCTGACGAGCGTGACGGATCCTGCTCGGCGCCGCATCCGGCCTGGCTCGGTGGGGCTTCTCTGCAGGCGCCCGAAGACCTCGCAAGAGCGTTCAGAGACTCGGCCGTCTTTGCCCGGCTGCAGTCCGACCTGCGCGAGCTACGCGAGTCGTACGTGTCGCAGCCCGACCTCGTGCCGACGAGTCCCATCAAGCTCTCGTACCCGGAGCAGATATGGGGTTGTCTGCGGCGCGAGGTCCAACTGATCAACGGCCGGCGCGGCGTCTACTACCAGAAGTGGATCAACACGGTGGTGCTGTGTCTGATCGTCGGCAGCGAGTATTTCAGTATCTCGTCCGACGCGTCCGGTGCCTTCACGCGCCAGGGTGTCATATTCTACGCCATCATTGCAAACGCCTGAATGCAGTATCCCGAGCTATTTGACGCCCATGCAAACCGCGCCGTACTGGAGCGCCAGTCCTCGGTCAACATGTACCGTCGTCGGCCGTGGCCCTTGCGAGAATCCTGATCGACATCCCGATGATTGCCCTCAGCACGCCTTCTTTATGATCGCTTACTATTCCTTGCCCACAACACGGGGGCTTACACGGCAGGGGACTTCTTCTACTTTTACTTTGTGCTCTGTCTTTCGACCATCAACTTTGCCAACCTGCTGCGGATGTTTGCCTGTAAGTGCTGCTTCTTTTTTGTCCTGAGCCTTCAGTCACTAACCGCGCCACCGCAGACTACGTTCCAAACCTGGAGGACTGTTTCCGGTTTGGAGGCATTGCCTCGACGACAACCGTTTACTTCGGGGTTTCTTGATTCCCATCAACCGGATGGCCCGTGTGGTCGTGGCTGCATTACATCAGTCCTCCCCGCTACGCATATGAAGCTCTGCTCGCAAACGAGTTTCATCGCCTGGAGATATCTTGCGACAGCCAACTGATCCCGAACGTGCCCGGCGCCTCGATCACGAATCAGATATGTCCCATCCGAGGAGCCAAGGCTGGCCAGCACTCTGTGCCCGGCCACCAATACGTCGAATTCGTCGGCTTCAGCTACGCAAAACCGGTGGCGGAACGTCGGCATTCTCATTGCCTTGGCAACCGCGTACATGCTTGTTGGCATTGTTGGCAGCGAGGCAATGCAGTTCACGGTCCAGGGCGGCGCCCCCATCGTCTTTCACATAAGAGCAAGAAGACGGCAGAAGCCACCTCCAACGCAGATGTCGAAAAGTCCGCAGGCGTTCAGGACAGCAGCAGTTCTGGCACCGCGTCGTACAGGGGCAGGCCAAGCCTGGTGTGGAGCGACGTCACAGTCGACATTGGTGACAAGAGGATCCTCCACGGGATAACTGGCTATGTCCGCCCTGGCGAATTGGTGGCACTTTGCGGGTCGAGTGGTGCCGGCAAGACGACTCTCCTGACGCACCTCAGCCAGACGAACCCGGCTGGCGTCATGGGCGGTCAGCTGGAGTTTGGCAACAAGCCGCTAGGCAAGTACTTCAAGAAGATGTCGGGTTTTGCGCAGCAGGCGGAAATGCACGACGGGTCTGCTACCATACGAGAAGCGCTGGAGTTCTCGGCCCTGCTGCGGCAGCCTTCGCTCTACTCGCGGTTCGAAAAGCTGGCTTATGTCGACCACGTGCTCGACATAAGGATCTCGCGCACCTACAACATGCGTTGATTGGGGATTCTGATCCGGGCCTGGGAGTCGAACTGACGAAGCGGGTTACGGTACGTATTGTACTAACTCACCCCTTTCTTTGCACCGGCTGGGTCCCGCTGATCGAGTACCATGTTTCAAGATTGCCGTGGAGCTTGTTGCACGACCCCAAATTCTGTTCGCCGACGAGCCGACTTCTGGTCTGGATTCTCAGGGCGCAACCATCATCAGCTACTTGAAGCGCTTACACAGGAGGCCAGGCCATCCTAGTCACCGTCCACCAGCCGTCGGCATCCCTGTTCCGCATGTTCGACAAGGTGGTGGCCTGTCGTCCAACGGAGAGCAAATCTAGTGAGTAATCACCACTGGCATGACATGTCTTCACACTGGATTCTCACACTCCGCAGCTATGGACCTGTTGACAACGTGTTGTCTTACATCGAAAAGCAGGTAACGTCGTGCACTCAGAGGACGCCAATCCGGCTGAGGTGCTACTCGAAACGATCGGTTCTGGAATCCACGGCAAGGCGCAAAGAGCGCAGCTGAATGGGCAGCCAAGTGGAGGACTTCTCCGAGGCCAGAGCCGTAATGGCGACCATCTCCGACATCAGAAACAGCCAAATTCAGTGGGACAGCGTCGGCGCAGAGCGCATGTTCAACCACAAACTCTCACCCAGACATGCTGCTCACAAAGCGAATGCTACTCAACCAGTGCGTAAGCCCGCCTACGTCTACAGCAAGATCTGGGTGCACACCATCCAGGCAATCCTCATCGGCTTCACCTTCTTCCAGCTCGGCACCTCGCCGGTGGACCTGCAGAGCCGGTGAGGCCCCACTAGCGGTCATCGTACCGTCTGAGGAGACAGAACTAACGAGGTGAACACAGCGCTTTCGGTGCCTTCGCGCTTATCTTCCTCGTCAACACTATCGTCAACCCCATCCTGGCCCGCTTCTTCAACCAGCGCCAGCTGTGGCAGGTGCGCGAGGGCCCCGCGCGCGCGTACGGGTGGATGGCGCTGTGCAACGCCAGCCTGCTCGCCGAGCTGCCCGCCATCGCCATAACGGGCGTCGTCTACTACCTGCTGTGGTACTTCCTGACCGGCCTGCCCCTGGGCCAGGCTGCGGGTTACACCTTCCTGATGGTGATGATCTACGAGGTGTTTGAGATGAGCTTTGGGCTGTTTGTCACGGCGCTGAGCCCGACTTAAAGTTCGCGGGGCTGGTGTTGGTCTTCCTGGTGACGATCTTTAACTGGTTCAATGGCGTTGTTGTGCCGTACGGGCAGATTCAGTTGTTTTGGCGGTATTGGGCTAGTTTGACTCGTTTGACCTCACTCCTAAACCCCCTTCAAGTGTGGTTACCACATTTTCTAGGTACAGATATGCTGACTCGTGCTTTAGCTGTACTATCTCAACCCCTTGACGTACCTCTTTGGCGGCATGATCATCGCCGCCGACGGCGACGTCGATATCGAGTGCGACGCGGGCGACCTTCTCTCGTTCACGCCGCCCAAACGGTCAGACGTGCGGGAGCTACGCCGGCCAGTGGGCCGCGAATGTGCAGGCAAACCTGACAAACCGTCGGCTGCGGATCTGTGCCATGTTGTCAATACTCCAGGGGTACGCAGTACCTGGCGCAGTTTGGGCCTGCAGGACGGCCGGCTGGCCCACAACATGTGGCGTTCCTAGCCGTATTCCTGCTCTTTACGCTGGCGAACAATTTTACCTTTGTACGTGGACGACACGGATCAAGAGGTGGAAACTTTTTTACTTCTTTTGATCATAGGGGTCTGCTGAGGCCTTTCCGACTGGCAAACTTATCGTAACTCAAACGTCCTGTAAGGTCCTCCACTTCTTGGGATGGCAGAACTCTCGAGTTGTTGACTAGTACTCTTCCTTCGTTCTTATTTATTCTCCCGCATCGCATCACACTCTCCAAAATATATGTGAGCACCAAGGGCAATAATAATCGATTTTCGGCCTATGCCTCTTACATCCTTTGATTGGAAGCTAACTACTACTGACAAGATTGATAACATCAGGTCTGCTGTCAGGCACCACCCACATTGCTAGCGACGGGAGCTGCAAAGAAACACAACGCGCGCTCAAACATGGGCATGAAAAAGCGTGACTTCTTCTGGCTCTTAACGAGCCGCTTCTTGGAGGTGCCGTGCGCCGCCAACATATCCGCCACCCGCTCCGCAAATGCCTGCACCTCCGATCCGGACAACCGCGGGTCACACAAGCTCCTATATCCCTCTCCCCCCAGTTTGACATCGCTGGCGGGGTCCATCAGCAGACTCTTGTCGACACATTCGAACACGTCCTCACCTGTCTGTTCAAGGTGCAGCCCGCCCAGTTGCATACCGCGTTCAGACACAGCGGGCCATTAATGTTGTGTCCACGAAAGGCATGCACCTGGCGGCCATCGGGCAGTGTCTCCATCAGCTGGGACCTCGGCTTGGAGTACTGCCCTGCCAGTCTTGCCGTGATATGCACGGGAGGCCGGTGACGGAGTCGATGTACTGGGCCTGGTTTACAAGAAGGCCTAGCTTCCGGCCGAAAATATCGTCCTTGGTGTCATCGAAGCTCTCAGCACACAGTCCCCCCCGACAAGGAGGAAGGCTTCGCCTCGGGCAGCCGCCGCGTGGAGTTGTCGCGCTGCTTCGATCTTCTCGGTTTGACCAGAGGAGGCAACTCAGACAGTCGGTTAGGACTTCCTCCAGTAGGCGCTCGTCCTTGTAAACCACCTGCTGCATGTGCACCGGCATGGATCGCCACGTCGACGGACCACTCCGCCCTGCGCGTCGTCAAAGTAGACGTTTTCTCTGAGAACATTTTGAGCTGTTTGTTTGGCTTTGTGAAGTTGAGTTACTTGAGACCGATCCACAAACTTGCTCCTAACTGCTGCGAGTCTCATGACTACAAGAGTCGGAGGACGAATACTGGAGCCTGCCGGTGTACCAAACCACAGTTCGCCCCGATAACCTCCTGTAGGTCTGTGGCACAGGCCACGTTTTGGTGTTGAGATCCGCGTATGTACGCTGCAAGGCCGGATAATCTTGGATGTTTCCAGGGACAGGCTGAAACCCTGACAGAAAGCCATCCTCGTCCGACGCCTCGGCGTGCTCCGAGGACCGGGATCTGCTTCGAAAGGACATGATTGGACGCAGCTTACACCTTCCAAGTTTTGGTTCTCGTCCTCGGAGCATTTGCAACTAGTGATGGCAACCTCCGTATCTCGCGTCAGTCGGCGAGCACGAATCAGCAGCCACGCTTCTCCGGCGGTGGATGATGCCATGACATCTCCACGTCGAATCATAGCATCCTGCATCGATCTTATCTGCTAGCATCTTGCAATCACGTTCCAGTCGGACATGGTAGACAGCGTAGTCGCCGAAAGTCTATAACTACGTAACGTACATTATCAGCGAGTCGTGGGTATCAGCGAGTCGTGGCTTTTCCACCACCCTACGAACACTACATCAATTATAATACAAACAACACTAGCAACCAACTGATTACATCAGAAATAGCTGAATCTGAAGCTTCTGCAGCCTCCGCAAGTGCCGCATTATAGCCAGGCTTGCCGCACACACCACAGCACCGAATCCTCGCACGTGACCCCCCTGCACCACTACTATCCGGCTATGTTTCTTGTGCTACCTCCCCACCTACGACCTTCTGGTCTAGTAGATCGTATGCTTCTTGCACGGTAAGTGAGCCTCCAAGCCGTATACGTGTTTTCTTAGCCTTCCGGCGCTTGCTTAGTGCCTCATTGGCCTTATAAGCGTGGAGACCTCTGCCTGAAGGAGAGCTACCTGGTGCATTACAGCCGTCGTACCCTTGGTAAGCTGGTCTATAGCAGCCAACATTGAGGTTGGGGAGCTTTTTGGTAGTTAGCAATGCGAGTCTTGATGAGCGTTGACTGCGATTCGGCTTCTCGGGGGTTGTATAATGTCTAGAAAACCTAAGGTTGTAGAGTGCCGGTCTACTTAGTGTTTCGTACGAGCGCAAACTACTCGCTAATGACCTTCGGATCCTCGCATTTGGCCCTCTAGTAGTCGTATCGACGGGCATAACGTGCGTAGAGCTCTGGCTGGCGTTTGACAAACCGATGCGCCTAGAGCTTGCCGACAGGGGGCGCGCCGCGTATACGTAGTAGTTGGTTAGCCATATCTTCTACACTACACAATCTAGGCGGGAATGCGCGTGCGCATAGCTCAATCACGTGTTGAACTATCGTCTTCTCTTCTAAGTTTATAAGCTTACGCGAGTTGGCTGGAGTATCGCGTCGTATAGGCCAGCCAGCGCGTCGGTCACGGAGGGTGGAAGCTAGTACGTTATAGAGCTTGGCTACGGCTTCAAGCCTTAGCCGCTTGTCATTTTCAAGAGCTTCAAGGGCTAAGATAACCTTAGCTTCCTTTGAAGGCGGCGGCATATTGTGCTGGTAGAGGAAACTGATGTTGGGTAGCGAGGGAGCGCGTTGCGCCAAGAAAGCCACGACCCGCTGATACCCACGACTCGCTGATAATGTACGTTATTACTACGAGTATACCATACCTACGACCGACTTGTCGCCATCAAATCCCGAACTGGTTCAGCACGGTCAGCGTTCTGCTCCTTCATACCAGCGACCATGTTTGAATCCAAGTTGCCTATGCCTCCCCTCCCCTCAGTGATGTCTTCAACTACATCTTCCACTACGGCCGGCAGGCCTACCCCTGGAGCCGAGTATCTACCGCGTGGATGGCACGGACGAGATCTTGACGCTGGCCCAGCTGAGGACCAGAGTGTGAGGCTTGCCCGTGCTCTGAAGAAAAAAACGGCATTAAGCCAAACGATGTGATATCCATTGCAGCCGAAGACAGGGTAGGTGTCTGCGTCTGCTTGTCCCTGAATGTGCCAGTGTTAACTGCCACTTACACTGGACCTCCCTTTCCAGATATCAATATCCAGTCGCCTTCTTTCGGCTTGGCTGCAGGAGCGACCCTCGCTCTCATTCCTGTTCAGAGAGGCATGTCTGCGCAAGATATCGCCGGACGACTTCAGTCCATCCCACTCCAAGCTTCTCATCACAGACGGAGCCTTGCTCAGCTTGTCCGAAGTCGCGTGAGGGTTAGCCGCCGGCGTGCCTATCATCACGCTGGACAAGGCCGACCACGAAATACCCAGCCTGAAAGAGCTCGTGGAACAAGCACAGCCTGGCACGACTACCTTTGAGCTCCGCAGTCACGAGGAGGCTGAAGCCCACGATGCATTCATCAACCTGACCAGCGGATCCACAGGGAACATGAAGTCGGTTCTCGTCTCCCACAGCCACTACATTACCGCCATGGAGAGCACGCTGCGCACCATCCCACCGAGCACCGACCCAGTCAAAGACGTCTGGCTTGCCATTCCTCCCTCGGCTTCCTGATCAACGCCAAGCTGTTCATGTCCCTCAACATCCTACTCGGCATCCCCGTCGTGCTCATGCCCGAGCCACTCGATGAGACCTCCGTGTCGTCATCAAGCGCCACTCCATCACGTTCATCCTCGTCTTTCCGCCGCTCGTCGCCAAGCTCGCCAAGTCCGACCTCAACCCAGCCGACGTGGCCAGCATCAAGTGGCTACTCTCCCGGGGGGCGGTCATCCCTGAGAACCTCCGCCGCGCCATCGCCGTCAAGTTCCCGCACGTCGATCTGACCCTCGAATGGGCCACTAGCGAGACAATGCTCATCTCGATCCAGACCAGCGACCCGACCTCTCGCCGGCCCGGGTCCAGCGGTACGCTTGTCAACGGCATGCAGGCACGTGTGGTCAGTACGCAGAACGGCGCCAACCTGGGCGCCGACGAGCCGGGCGAGATCTTGGTGCGCAGCGCGCTGGCGTGGTTCCGGGGTTACAAGGACAACGAGGAGGCGAACCGCGAGTTCGACGCCGACGGGTGGTTCCACACGGGCGATTACGGCTATATTGACGCCGACTGCAACGTCTACATCATTGACCGGCTCAAGGAAATGCTCCGAGTCGGCGGCGGCTATGGCAGCCGCATCAGCGCGGCCGAGCTCGAGAATACTGTTTTTGAGCATCCGGCCGTGCAGAGCGTCGTTGTCGTTGGTGTTTGGGACGGCGAGTCGGCCAGCGAGCTGCCGACGGCGTTCGTGGTGCCCATGGCTGGCGCGTACCGCAGAGGGCTGGGGCCCAGCTGGCCGCGAGATTGAGGCGTTTGTGGCGACAAAGCTGACAGGGCTGAAGAGTCTCAGCGGTGGGGTATACTTTGTTGATCCCTGCCTACGACGGGCTTCAAGATCAACCGCAGGATTATGAAGGGGCTTAAGGGGGATCCCGTATCGAGGTATGCAGTGTGGGAGTGGACGACGGGGTGCCCAAAGTACCAGCCTCGATGGTGGTGCCCGACTTGGTGGACAAGAAGCTTATAGCTGCGCCGCAGGTCAGATTATCACTTCGTGATGGTTACAATCATCTTGCATCTAAGCCTCTTGTCAGTATGAAGGTACCAGTGCTCTAGACTTGTTAGTTTCAAGTTCTTGTTCACCTTTCGTGCCCCTGGGGCAAACTTCTCAAAGCTCACCAAGTTGAAGGCCTTGGTCAATAGGAGACAGCGCACCGAGTTCCGGCGCTGGCTCTCGAGAAGGAACTCTTGTGACAGAAAGTTTCTACATGATGGTTGCTTGGAGATTTTAACTGGGATGCGATCCACCAATATGTGTCCAATATCGCGTGCTCGTTCCCTCTTCAGCAAGCTTGAAAGTGGGCCGCTCCAGGGCGAGGACCGGCCCTGATTCGGACGGTACCTCTGCCCAGATCATTTCGCCTCAAGGGTTGCCAAAATTGGCAACGTCTGGCAGTTCCTTCTCACCAATGAGCGGATGTTGGTGGTAGATGAACCTGAGGAAGGCGATGACCTTGAAGACAAGTGTCTGTCCGGCAATGTTCAGGAGCCCAACAACTTTGAGCCATGTGGAACTTTACGAGAATTACATTGTCGATATGTCGGTGAGTGTGATGTCCCGGGGGTGGGGTTAAAATACCTCACCTTCCTTCCATCCGCATCCCCCTTCCATGCTCTCTACTAGGGTTGAAGGGCAGGGTTGCCGTCGACTCACGGCCTCTCAACCGCGTAATTGTACCCGAGAGGTAAGTCAGCAAACGGAGGAAGGAGGAAGGAACAAGGATTGGACTGTGGGTTGGCAAGCATAGTAACGGCAGGTACTAGTACACATTGGAGAAGACATTACGGAGTAGCCAAGTTCATCATTACCCAAATGCCTATTCATTATATTAAGAGTTCCCTAACATAACTCTTAATACTTGAAAGAGCTCAGATTTATCAAGGAACAAAGAATTTGTTTCCTCCTCCCCGATGACTTGGTTCGTACACGTTAGCGAGTGGAGCGATGTACAATCTGAGATGTTGATAGCCGATAGAAGAAAATGAAGCAAGACTACAATGTGGAAGACCTGTTAGACTAAGGCGCAAAGGAAAGGATTGGTGTGAATGGATCATGGAGAGGTAGGGAAGTGGGGAGGACAGGTAGAGTGCTGGTTTGTTGTGGTTACGGGAGGCTTGCCTTTTTCCAACTTTTTGATTTTTCCTTTCCTTTTTTCCGTTCTTTCCTTATCGTTACCCAATGAAGTTGGCCTTGAGTCAAGGGCTCCGAGCATCTTTATGGGGGTTCCATCAATGTGAACTTGTCGACTTGATATCCCATGAGACTTATTCCGATCCTGATGAGAGTTGTGGTTGGCGTTGGTCCACCACCCACACCAGACCCCTGCGCAGGACAGTCGTGGTATCCGCTTGGCGAGACCAGGACGAGTCATGGTCTGTGCGGGGTGTGATCTGCGGGTCGAGTTGCGGAGGAGAGTAAGGGAGATTTTGGTGTCCGGCATATGCCCCAACTGATCCTACGTACTGGCCTTGATTCCCTGAATAGTCGACACCGAAGCCAACGTGATTTTGCGGCATCAAGCCGTCGCTTGGACAGTCATCGAGGAGCGGCTTGCTGAATTCGGGTCCAAACGAACACTGGACCGGCGCAGAAGCTGCAACCGGAGTCGTCCCGACCATCGTCTCGAGCGTACCAGGGTTGGGTTTGGGCCAAAGGTGAGTGCCTTGGGTTCCACAAGGTTGAGTCCCCGGTTCTTGGTACGGGAGACAGTTGTTTGGATCAGGATAGGATCTGAAGGAGGGCGAAGGCGCAAAACCCGCGCCTGCAAGGCGTGTGCCCGAGCGTGGTGCTAGCCGTGGAAGTCCTGTAACCTGGCACTGTGCTTTGCCGTGCTGTTGTTCACCGGGAGTTTGGGGTGATGTAACCTGCAAGATAGAATCACGGCTACTCTTGGCTCGATTTGTCCTCGCAACGTGACTCCAGCTGGGAGGTGCCGTCGCACGGATTGGGAATTCTCTCTGGAAGATCGTCTGTTGGAACTTGCGGAGTGCACTCGATGTGATCCTCCTTGAATAAGGAACCGATTGCGACGGCCCGGTCCAGGCCTATAACCTGGCATTCGTTGAATATTTCCAATCGTCTGAAGCGATGCCTCCTCGGCAAGCTTGATGGACTCTCCCAGTTCCATGATGGTGGGAGGTTCGTACACTGTCCAGCCAGCGGTCAGCGTGGCAAGCCTCAGACAAGGGGTGCGTTAAAAGAAATAAGTAGCTACCTGAGGGAAGGATATGGTCGTCATCCGGAAACAGAACCCCCAAAGGCCTGTCCAAGTAGATATCTTTCTCTCACCCTTTCTGTCAATGAGTATAAGATCGATATTGTCGGCAATACCGTCCTCATAGTCCCAGAGATGCTCCTGTGATTGGTGTGTCTGTGTTCTGTTACACATTTGGCGTGATGAAGACGCTGATACTTGGTGCTGCGTCATCTCCATCTCCGTCCGTGAATGGAACCGTAGCCCACATTGGATACTGACCAGGTGAAGCTATGTTAGCAGTCGCTCGCCGGGAAAAGCGAAGACGTAAAAATAGGGGACTGATCAAAGCACACGAACCACTGCCAGACACCGTCTAGAAGGTGATACTCTCTGACATGCTTCCTGAAGCAGAAGTGTTAGCTTAGAGGGCGATAATAATTTGGTGGAGAGGACCAACTTGAGGAGACTGAAGTCCCTGAACGCTTGGGTGCATTTAGGGTAGTCGCGAATGTTGAAGCGATCCATGTTCCACTGCCGATATGGACATGCATAGGGTTCCCCTCGCGGAGGCGAGCCAATTTGGACTTCACTGGTCTCCCCCGCGGTCTTGGTCTCCTTCGCCGTCCTCTTCGGGTTCGTGGTCGCTTGACCATCTCCAGCTCTTTTCCCCTGCCCAAGCCGCTGTTGCCGCCATTGAGACCCGAACCGCTGGGTCGGCCAGTTGGGTTGTTTCTCCAGTCAGGAGTTGTGGAGCATCTCGAATCGCCGCTCGCTTGTGTTTGTTGCGGTCGGTGAGAGGTGACTGAAACGACAGGCAGTTGGATGGAGCCCGACTCGGGCGTCGTGTCTTGCGTACCGTCTGTCACGGTGACAGGGACCCCGACTGTTTTGGAGGGTTCGGTATTTTCCGGCTTGAGTATCGCTCCGAGGGATAGTTTGGGCAGATCCTTTCCAAAGCAACTATATCTTGCCCGCCATGTGAGATGGGGGAATGCTCTGTCGAACAACCATTCGGCACCTTGACAACGAAAGGTACATGCCGGAATGAAAATTTCTCAACATGTAGGTCCGGTTGTTGACGAGGTACCGCTGCCTCCAAGCGACCCTTCCAGTCATCCATGCAGTCATTTTGTCTCCCTATGACGGGGGGTACGACGGTTTCTGGGTTCGGCAAAGAAGCAGATCTTGGGTTATCTGTGTGCGCAAGCGTGTAGTTGTTGGAAGATGCCTGTTCCACCATAGAAACAGAGGGGCGATTTGTATCGACTTGGTTTGGTAGGCATATCGGCGGTCTCAAGGGCGTCGAAGCAGACATAGGAACTTCAAAGACTCCTAGCGGAGGAGCTGCTCTTGGTGTGTTCCGAGAGCAGGACATAGGAAGGGCACTGGGCCCAGTAAACGCAAACTCGTGGTCCATGGAGGGAAAGAGGCCCTCAGGAAACGGGGGGGGACTTGAATGATGGACGACTGTAATGAACCACTAGTGAGCAGTTGCGGAGGATGCGAGCGTGGTGTCTTCGTTAATGACACTCCGACAGCCCGCTGGTTTAAATAAAAAGCCCAGAGGAAGGGCATCGAAGACTCTGACCTTCGGACTGCTTCTGCCCACGAGGCTGGCTGAGGACAAGCATTGGCAAGGTGTCGATGTGGTGGCAATTGGGGGACCAGGGTGTAGAAGCGTTGGGACTCAACAACTGTCTTTCAGACAGCACTTTTTGTCCCTGAAAACATTGACAGCGCCGAATCCGCCAAACTGTGGTCATCATTGATCTCCGTCATATCTCAACTTTTAAGGCATGGCGATAGCGCCATGCCAACGGCGCAGGGCAAGCCTTGCTGAGATGCACAAAATGCCTGCCCGCCTGCTCGTGATTGGCTTACGAAGAGTCAAGTATAACAAGGCCAGCTTCAACCGTTCAAGACCCAGAAGCAGACCGGGTCACCGGCCTGCCCAAGTCCGCGATCGGCTCTCGGCGGTGCCCAACCGTGCCAGGCAGCCCCAACGAGTTTACACCGACTTTCCAAACAAGGCGTGGCAACGCGAAGGGAGTATGAAGTAGTTCCGATCGAACAAGCAGGCAAGGGAGATCGGCAGGTTCAGATTGCGCCACTCGATTAAGCAGACGACCTGTCAGACGCAGCTTAGTGACCGCGGTAGCTTGCAGTGCGAGGGGGCACAAGTGAGCCGGAAAGGGAAGAAACCGTTGCATCATCTGATACACCTCGTGTCTTTCAGCAGGTGATGCAGGCTGCGAGATGATGAGTTGAAGAAGAGATATCCGAGCGAGGTCAAGGGTCAACTGCACATCGTTTCCACGGCCAATGATACGATGCCAGCTTGGTATCTCGGCTCACGTGCGTCAGAAGAGTGACTGCCGGCGGCAATTGGAAATTGGATTTTCAAATGAGGTTTGCATGCAGGGCTGGGGACTGCTGCAGGTTGATGGCAGCCTAATCGAAGATAAAGAAAAAAAATCTGATGCAGATGGAGCAAGGCTCGCCAACGAAGAAACTGACTGAATTAGGTAGAGAGGAATATAAGAAAGAATTAATAATTTTGCTAAACTGGGAATGATAGCCAAAAAGCAGCATGATGTTTGGAGGTCGGCTTGATGATAGACAACGCATGCCGCAGGTTTGTGATCCAAGAGGCTCGGGGAAATCCAGCAGGTGGGCAGCTGGCGCACGGACTCTATCTCTCCGACCCCACTGGGGCTGGGCTTCACTGCGGCCCTGCAACAGCTTCCACCCTTGAAAGTTGACGACGGCTCAATAACCACAGCCGCGACAACCGCACCAGCGCCGTCCGCCATTCCGCCAGCGCGTCAAAGGAAAATGGCAGCAAACGACGGCCCCAAGTTGCTCTGGAACCCAGACAACGTCAGGGATGTGGCCGACTCGATAGGCATAACGCTGTCCGACGAGCCGCTACGCGTGCTCGCCCAGGATGTCGAGTACCGCATCGGCCAGGTCATCGTTGAGGCCCTCCGCTTCATGCGCGCCGCCAACCGCACCACCCTGACCGTCCAGGATGTCTCGCAAGCGCTCAAGGTGCTCGACGTCGAACCATTGTATGGCTATGAGTCTACGCGACCCTTGCGCTATGGCGAAGCGAGTCTCGGCCCCGGCCAACCACTCTTCTACATTGATGACGAGGAAGTCGACTTCGAGAAGGTCATCAACGCCCCGCTGCCAAAAGTACCCCGCGACATGAGTTTCACCGGTACGTCGCGCCTCAGGGCGACAGCCCCAGATTTCTGACCGCTAATTTCCCACATCCAGCTCATTGGCTCGCTGTCGAGGGCGTCCAGCCTTCGATCCCCCAGAACCCGACGACTGCCGAGACCTCATCAAAAGACCTGCTGCCAAAAGGCCCCGGCGCGAACCCTGCCCTGGCCGCTCTCGCAGGCAACGACAACGTCTCGTTCCGACCATCGGTTAAGCACGTAATCAGCAAGGAGCTCATCCTCTACTTCGACAAGATCCAGGCCGCCATCCTGGACGATGACCCAGACGAGGAGAAGACAAGGCTGCGAGACGCCGCGTTGGAATCCGTGCGCTCTGATCCCGGCCTGCACCAACTCCTCCCCTACTTCGTCAACTTCATCACCAACCAAGTAACACACCACCTCGACGACCTTTTCGTCCTCCGTCAGATGATGGAGCTCGCCGAAGCCGTTATCCAGAACCCGAACCTCTTCCTCGACCCTACGCGAGCGCCCTCTCCGCGCCCGTCCTCACCTGCCTCATGTCCCGCAAGCTGGGTGGTTCTGCCCCCGGCGAGAACTCGGATACCCTCCGGGAGCAATACCGCCTGCGTGAGCTCGCCGCCAGCCTGCTCGAGATGATTGCGCGCAAATACGGCGCTACCAACGCCCTCCTCCGCCCGAAGCTCACCCGCACCTGCCTCAAGCACTTCCTGGACCCGACCCGTCAGCCGGCGGTCCTCTTCGGCGCCATCAGCGGCGTGGCGGCCTCCGGCGGGCCCGAAGCCGTGCGCGTCCTGGTGCTTCCTAACCTGAAGAGCTTCGATGCGGCCGTGCTGCAGCCGCTGCGCGAGAAGGGCGAGGCGCACGCGCTCGAGCTGGAGATGCTGATCGGTGGGATCATGAAGGCGGTCGAGAGCCTTGTGGGAGATACGGCGATGCCGTTGGCGAATGGAGTGAATGGAGTTGATTTGACGCGGGAGGGCGAGCAGGTTTCCGAGTTTCTGGGGCCGGTTATTGGGCGGAGGGTTGCACGGTTGGCGAATCACGCTCTGAATAGGGCTATTCTCGAGGTCCGGCATTTGGACTAGGGTTTTACTCTAATGGGATGGGATATTGGCGTTAGGGAGGGCGGATCGGAAAGCCCGGCGTTGGGAGTCGAGACAGTCTGGTTCGGCATTGATGTGCTTGTCTTGTATTAGGGTCTCGGGAGTGGCGTGGGAATGGGATATGCGAAAGGAAAATGGATAGGCGTAATCCACACCCTTGACATCTTGCCCGTGCTTGGTACTTTGACAAAGAAACGGGTCTTCTTGGGATAGCTATAGTCCATACACGGTGTTTCACCCTTGTCTAGCCCTCCACCAGACCAAAATATTGTAACAATCTCAGCCAAACGCCTTGGTCTTGTTAGTATTTACTCCGACCCACACACCACTCCCGCCCGTCCCCAAACCTGCCCCTTTTCACTCACTTCCCTACCAAAAATACCCTCCTCAAAAGAAGAAGGCAAGGTACGCCCGGTCACAAACGACGCGCCCCAGATGTACCAGCCGCCCTTGATAATCGTCTGCCGCTTGAACCCAATCGCCATATCAAACAGCAGATGCCTCACGCCGTTTATGGCGTGGAAGGCAAAGGGCCAGGCAGCGAGGAACTTGAGCGCGCCCTTGGCCGCGACGGGCAGGGCACCGAACGCCGCCGCCAGCGACGCGCTCTCGAGGTGCCAGCCCATGAGAGGGGCGACGAGATAGGCCGCCGAAAAGGCGTACAGGTGCCGCTGAAAGCCGAGCCCGTGAAGCGCATCCAGATGGACCCGCCGAACCAGGTCTGCTGCTTGTCGTAGATGTCGAGGTGGGGGGAGACGGGACGGTTGAGGCGCTGCTTGTCGAGGATCGCGCGGGCTTCGGTGGCGGTGATGTGTTGCGTCGCTACGGGCCTAGACGGGGGTTGTTAGTTAGTGGTGGTGGTGGTTGGTTTTGGTTGGAGTGTGGCTCGGTAGACTTCGAGCTCGACGGACCTGCTCTGGGTGGTGGACAGCGGCTGGGCCAGCCCAAACTTGGCCACGTTGGCGGTGAAGAAGGCATTCGGGTTGGCGGCCACTGTGGTGACGAAGTCGGGATGTCAGCATTGACACAATCCAAGCTTTCACCAAGCTCCCACTGCGTATCCCCCTCGTGGCCGAGGCGGCTTCAAGCAACGGCTCTTTCTCCCTCCCCCAATTGAAATGGCGTACCTCGGCGCAGCGCCGTCGTTCCTACTCTCTGGGCAATCATGGTGTCTGTGTTGGCGGGCTGGCGGCAGAAAGAGGGGGCCAGGCGAGTGACCGTCGGGATGGCAATGCGAGATTTGAGGTTGATGATGCGGGCGGCGCGAAGTTGCTGATCGGAATCAAGCCCCGGCAGTCGGCTGCTCGGCTTCACGCGACCAATGGGAGCTCGGACAATTCGAATGCTTGGCTTGGTTGGCTGCAAAGCAAGGCTCAGAGTTGCAAGCACGTGAGCTGGCCCTTGCGGTGGGCCCCACTCTGCTTGGCGCGCTTTTTCAACCACCACCGGTCCACAAAAATTTGGGTTTCTTCCTTTCCTCTTTTTTTTTTTCTTCTTCAGATAGTCATGGGAGTCCAGTCATGGCATTGCTGCCCTCAATCGGCGATGCATATGTGGCGCTGGACACTTTGGTGTCTATGGATGCCCAGAGAACAAAGAGATCCGCTCGTTAATCACTGTCGTCAGTTCTTCGGTCTGGCGATTGTTTCATTTCAAGATCTACATTCTGCCAGCTTTGTCGGCACTGTGCTGTGAGCTGCGATGCAGCTTCGCAGGCCAAGAAGTCGAGGATGTCCCAGGTGTCTATCATGCCTGCACTCTGCTTGAGCCTGCCTTCCCCCAAACCTCCGGCGCCTTTTGGTTGTCCGTTTCATGCCGGGGATTGTTGCTCAAATAGCAGCAGTTTCCCGCTCTCGTCACTCTGGAGCACGCAGTTAGCACGAGTTTATTGCCAGGTGCTTCGTCGGCTGGTCCCTGTGGGGACCCAGAACCAGTGCATTTATTTTATCCGCAGCTGAACCGCTGGCCGTTGGTACTGGCCCATGTTCGAATTCAGGTCGTGCTGGTAGTGGTGCCAAAAGTCAATCCACAACAGACCCCGAATGGCATGGCTTCCGTATTGTACTGGGCAGTGGAATGGAACGGTGCCGCCCACAATCTCAATTTGGCGGTGCTGAGGCCTTGCGATCAGAGAGCTCACCTTCGGCTCTGGTTCGAAAGTTGCTCGAAGAATAGCCACATTCACAAGACACGAAGATGGAGTGATGATCGCATCTGGCGCATCTCCGGATGGGTATTTGTGGGTGAGAAAATGCTGGCTGTTGTGCTCTGACGGGATGCCGTGTTGGTGCCAGGAGCCGGACCAACAAGCCGCCACCGACTGGCGCTTAGCCGGCGGCATGTTCCTTTTTTCATGGTACAGACCACTGTTGCTGCGCGCCAAAGTCAATAGGACGGAAAAGAAGACCTGGCAAGACAAAGGATATGGCAAGGAGATGAAATTGGAAGAAGGTATGCGCTGGCATCTCAAAGTCCGACCCTACCGCATGTTATGTTCCCACGACGGCACCGTATACTGTCAGAGACAACTCAGCACTCAGGCAGGAGCGTAAGTTTTGTCCCATGCAAGGGGTGCACCATGTGGATTAAGGAACAAAAAAAGGGGAGAGTAAGAAAAAAAAAAAAGAATGACGGGATCGGAAAGGAGGAGAGCCCCGGCAGACTCCGTCTCAATTTGCTAGCACTCGTCAAAGACCTCAGCATCAGCCTCCTGTCGACTTCTGTTTCCCGGCCCTTCCCACTCCACTCCTCTCCCCTCCAACACGACGCCATGCCCACCCATCTCGGCGTTCCATTCATCATCTCGTCGAAGCGACAGAATCCACGCTATCCCCCCTTCGTGTATGCTATAGTTCAAAAATCTTGTTATTTGCAAACAGTCATGGATAAAAAGCACGTTCTAGGCGTCTTCTCCCTCACGGTGTGAGTTGCCGGGGCGAGAGTCGCAAGACATCACGAGATCTCCGAATCTGCCGAGCACCGAGACGACTGCCGATCCATGCCGGTCTGCCAAGCCGGCTCCGACCCCGTGTTTGATGCCGGATTTCGGAGTGGATAAGCGGGGCCAATCAGGTGCTGCCATCGGGGCTGACAAGCACGCCATCGACTAGCGGGCCAACTTTGGCGACTTCCCCAACGCGTCGAGTCATCCCAAATTTCGAGCCATTGTCCATCATGTTGCGATCTTTCCCAATCAGAATTGCAACTCCCTCCCGCGAACACCTATCAGG
This sequence comes from Achaetomiella virescens, assembly GCA_031001845.1. Taxonomy (NCBI): domain Eukaryota; kingdom Fungi; phylum Ascomycota; class Sordariomycetes; order Sordariales; family Chaetomiaceae; genus Achaetomiella; species Achaetomiella virescens. Next base: position 33,298 of record JARNGD010000077.1, read on the forward strand.
GGGGATCAGGAGTCACTGCTCCGAAATCCTCAAGGCGATCCAACTCCCCGATCCGACTCCCGGGCATCCACGTTTCGCAGCCCTGTACCTCAGGATACCCCTTCTGGGCGACTTCGACCCCAATGGGCGATTTTGATTCTAAAGGACCAGGAATCGGTCTCCATGATAACACGGTCGATTGCGAAGCCGGGAGCGGGGATCCGACGGCGATCGCATCACGAGCGCCAAATCCGGCTCCGGAAAGATTGGAGTCGCCGGCGCAGTTTTCTTGATCCTGAACAAAATGATTGGGACAGGAAGTACGGGGCTCTCGTTGTTTTTTGGAGGAACAGTGACTGACCCTCCCAGTTTTCTCAACACCCTCCAGCATCTTTGCCGCCACAGGGTCCGTGGGAATCAGCCTGCTGATGTGGGCGGTTGGTCAGTGAACTCAACCCGATTGTCCTCTGCTTTTTTGGCTATGATTGCTGACGCGCACCAGCTGGTCTCCTCACGCTCTCGGGACTGAGTGTCTACCTTGAGTTCGGCCTCGCGATCCCACGATCAGGGGGCGAAAAGAACTACCTTGAACGGATTTTCAGGCGTCCCCGTTACCTGGCCACAAGCGTTTTTGCTGTCCAAATGGTACTCCTCGGATTCTCAGCTGGCAACTCCTTGGCATTTGGCCGCTACGTGTTGCTGGCAGTTGGCCACCCCATGCCTGATGGCTGGATCCCTCGAGCTATCGCCGTGGCATGCATGACGTTTGTCATTATCTTACACGCGGCGTTTCCAAAATGGGGACTCCGACTAACGAATGCCCTCGGTATCTTTAAGGTCATCGTCCTCCTTCTGATCGTGTTCTCGGGCTTTGCGGCACTGGCCGGTTATCGACGCGTGCCGGATCCTGGCAATTTCGACGACTTCTGGGCGGTTGAGAAGGGGGACGGGTATGGTGGAGGAGGCGCCTATGCATACGCCACGGCGCTGTTGCAAGTGGTGTACAGCTACAAGGGCTGGGAAAACGCCAACTATGTGATGGGCGAGCTCAAAAATCCCCAGAGAACGCTCAAAATTGCCGCGCCCCTTGCCGTTGTTGGGATTACGATCCTGTATAGCCTCGCAAACATCGCGTATTTTGCCGCCATTCCGAAGGCCGAACTCGCGAAGTCGGAGGTCATCGTTGCCGGGCTGTTTCTTCCGCAATATGTTCGGGAAAAGTGCGGCGGCGAGAAGTCTTCCAGCGTTGGTGGCCCTTAGCAACATCGGCAACGTGCTGGCCGTGAGTTTTGCACACTCTCGGGTCAACCAGGAGTTAGCCAAGGAAGGCATACTGCCGTGGAGCAGGTTCTGGGCGTCGACCAAGCCGTTCAACACGCCTGCGGCTTCGGTAAGTTTACTCGCACCCCTACCAGAAAGAAGATTATCAATTGACCGAGATAGCTGTTCCTCCACTGGATTGTCACAGTCATCGTTCTCGTTGCTCCTCCTCCCGGACCGGCCTACAACTTCATCGTCAACCTGTAAGTTTTTGTTTCTCTTGTCTTGTGCCTCGAGTATCTCTGACCGATATCCGTCAGATACACTTACCCCGGAGCCTGGATCAACACCTTCGTTGCCGGCGGCCTCATCTACCTGCGTCTCAGCCAGTCAGAGAACTGGTCATCTCCCTGGCAGACCTTCCTCACGATTCCTGTCGTCTACCTGCTCCTCAACATATTCCTTGTCGTCACGCCCTTTATCCCACCCAACAGTGACTGGAATGCCGACGGGTACCCGTACTATGCTTTTCCGCTCGTTGGGACAGGTGTTCTCCTTCTCGGGGCAGTGTACTGGCTCCTGTGGGCCCGGTTTTGGCCCAGATGGTTTCAGCATACTTTGACTGTGGAAAGGACGCTTGACGAGCATGAAGCTGAGGTGCTGCTCAATGGAAAGCCGTTGGGGGATGAACAGGCAGTGGCAGACATGGCGCAGGCGCCGTTGCTGGGAGACAGGTCTAAGCAGGGGTATGGTTATGACAGCATCAACTTATGAGACATGACTGGGAGTTATTGGGTATTGGCACAGGCATAGCGTGGAGCTAAAGGCGACAGGGCGTTGGGTTGGTGGCCGTATTGTTGCACTTGTATCCAAGATCAGCTAGGCAGCATTACAAATACTAGTATCTGCAGCGAGTCGTACCACTCTCATAGTGGTACTGGTACCAACAAGCAAGATTAACTTCCTGTATGACCGTTACCCTGAAGCAAAGAAGTGTTGTGACATGATCTTGATGCAACAAGAAGTCTATGGCCCTACGTGGTGACTGAAAAGGTTGAAGACCAGGTGCCGTGAGACGTACCCATTTCTGAATCAAAGTTCACACCCATCCACGTTACATGGTCAGTGTCCTTGTATCTGAAGTCAAGAAGCGCATCAGATGTACACCATAGAACACTCACCATAGATTTACCTGTTATGCCTTGCTTCACCAGCACCATGACAACTCCTTCCCGGTTGCTGTCTCGGCAGCGACATCGCGCTTGCCCCACTAGCAACTGGTCTGCTGTTGTACTTTTCCGTGAATAATGCCACGGCTGCCTCCGCTTATCCCTTCTCATGATATTTTGCATACTCAGCTAGCCCATACTTTGCGTTTTTTTCCCCCAACTGATATCGCACCTTAGGTCATTCCCACGACAGCAACCATCCCATGCACGCTCGGGTTGGAAAGGACCAAGGAGCAGTCCACAAGACAAGCAAAGAAGCACAATTGTTTAGCTTCCGAGTCAGCCCTCGGCTTGTCAACACACTCATGCCGGATACCGAACAGTTACGCAATCTAAGGGACGTGTTTCCGCCATGTGCCGTAAGAAGAAATGGTAGATAGTCTTGTTTCAAGAGGAATACGGCCTGTAAATTCTTCTCAGAACGAGGGTCGTTGATGATCAGTCGTCTTGTCTAGACGACCCGATCGTTGAGATGAAGCGGCGCGTTGTAAGCAGCCACATTGGTATACGCCGCTTCTCTGGGTTGCAGAATCCGGGGTACGGGAAGGTGACTGCTGCAATGACGTTCATCCTGAGAAGAGTAGAATTGGCACGCAGTCGTAAGCCACGCGCACCACACGAGCAGCCTCTCGACCTCAGAAAATCCCATCTCTTATCAACGACGCTATCCGTCATGACCCATCTACCGCGACGGACGGTTCCAGGATGTTCTTCGCTGCCGGAGACTCGAAGCCGCAGCGGAAACACCCAATAGAGTCGGCGACAGCATTGATGCCACCCTTAGAGATTTACTCGTAGACCGGCTTTTCTTCTCCAAAATCGTGTGAGCGCCTGACCAGTTTAACAGCCGCCGAAGGGAAGAGGCGCCGCTGGTTCTTTACTGAAGTTGGAATACGCGGCCTGGCGCGAAGTGGCACGACAGTCAGAAACGGCGGTTTTTCTGGATCAAGGGCAACCCGGCAGTGGAAAGTCCACCCTGATGAAGCTTCTCTTCGGAAAGGCCAAGCGGAACGCCAAAGACGATCCTTCTCAGATCACATTGTCCTTCTTCCTCGCGCGGGATGCCCTCGAGGAAAAGGCAATAACGGGTCTCTAACGGTCCATTCTCAATCAGCTCTTGGAGAAAGCAGCGGACCTCAAGGACTCTCTGGACTGGATGACGGCTCATGGCGCAAGGGCATCCTGCAGTGGATGGCACGACGAAGCGTTGAAGCAGACGTTGACGCATAGTATTGCAAGGCTCGAGAATTGGTCATTGACTATAATTATTCGTTGACGCGCTTGATGAGTGCGACCAAAATCAGGCTGCTGGCATGGCTTGCAGTTGGACATCGACAATAAACTGGCTTGAGGAGAAGCCGAAGGCTGGACCAGGCCTTCTGCTGGAGCCGATAAGTGAAATTCGGGAAGAGAAACGCGAGGGCATTCCCCTGATGCTCCTCATGTCTCGGGACCCATGTTCGCGCTGTCAACTCCAATCAAGGTACACGGCATGCAGTCGAGAAAGTTCAGCCACCACCGCACGCATACAGGCTGCATAGGGGAAACCGCGACAGTGACAAGGTCTGCAGAAACGATTGTGTTGCGAGGGTGTGCAGCCCCTCGTTGCAGCCTCTGCACTGTGAAAAGCTCCTTTGCCCCGATCAAGCACCCTTGGCGGGCAGTGAAACGTTTGTTGGTTAGAAGCCTGCAGCGCGCACGGGTCCAAGCGGCTGGGGAAATGCCTTGCCATGTCCGCATACCCTAGATATAACTATGCTGAGTAGCAAGCTGCTTTCCGAAGCTCAACTTGCTCACCCAACAATTTTCCTTCCCCCCGATCAATTGCTCGACAACCACGACTGTGTATTGTGTGATTACGAGCGTCCTTTTGACACGTCGGAGAACGACATGGAGTCAGCGCCCACGTCGCCATCGCCAACCGCCGTCTTGGACGGCGACTCACTGGCACAGCTGAACACGGCTGAGGCAAAAACCCTGCTTGACACGATCGACAGCCTGAGGAGCTCCACGTCGGCGACATCGTCAACCTTCCGCAGATCATTGTGGTTGGGGACCAGTCGTCGGGCAAGAGCTCCGTACTGGAAGCTATCTCAGGGTCCGTTTTCCCGTCGACGGCGACTTGTGCACTCGTTTCGCTACTGAGCTCATTCTCCGCCGAGCGCCTCAGACGACCGTCAATGTAAGCATTCAGTTCGCAGCCGATGCGCCCCCGCTGGACGAGGTGACGCTCTGCGCCAGCCGTTCCGGAGATCGACCTTCGACAAAGAAGCCCTTCCGACATCATCAAGGAGGCGAAAGAGCGCATGGGCATCCGCGAAGGCAGCTCCAGGAAGTTTGCAAAGGAAATCTTGCGTGTCGAGATAGCCGGCCCAGACGTCTACCCCTGACACTCGTCGATTTGCCGGGCATCTCCCGCAGCGCGACCGCTGATCAGGACTTGGAAGGCAAAGAGATCGTCGACCACCTGATTGCGAGCTACGTGGAGCAGCCCAAAAGCATTGTTTTGGCCGTCGTTGCGGCAAACAATCAGCTCTCAAACCAGGATGTTCTGCAGAGGGCTCGGACACACGACCCAAAGAGGGTGCGCACCATCGGCGTCATTACCAAGCCGGATCTGACCAGCCGGGATCGGCCAACGAGCGCAAGTACCTCGACCTCGTCAAAGGACGCGAGAGCATGCACAGGCTTTCCCTTGGCTGGTACGTATTGCGGAACAGGTCCGAGGCAGAGAGATCATCCGAGACCGATGCGAGGAACGCCGTTGAAGAGCGGTTTTTCCGCTCTGTGCCTGGAGCTCCGTTAGCCCGGCAAACAGGGGCATCGAGAGCTTGCGCAAAAGACTCAGCAAAGTGCTCCTGAACCACATCAAGAGGAGCCTCCCCCCGACATCATCAGAGCATTGAGTCCAACTTGAGGACCCGGCAGGAAGAGCTCGACCGGCTGGGCAAGTCGAGATCTACCCCTGAGGAGCTGCGATTCTATCTCTCCAGCATATCTGCGAGGTTCAAGACGCTCGCAGAGGACGCCGTCGAGGGCGCTACGCAAACGAATTCTTTGGCGGTATCGAGCAGCAGGAGACGAAGTTGCGAGCAAAACTGCGGAACATGAACCGCGCATTTTGTACATCATGGTGAACCGAGGTGCCCTCTGCAAGATTGATTGGGACAGCGATTCGTCCAATTCTGGTTCCGGGAAGAAGTTGAAGAACAGTTGCCCGAGTATCTGCGGCCGCTGATCGAGGAATACGGGATTCCAATTCCCGAAACAAAGTCCGAGAGCAAATTCAGAGCAGATCATGAAGAGTCTGCGTTGTCCAATCAGGGCATGGAGTTTCCTGGGGAAGTCAACGGCAACCTCGCCCGGCAGCTCTTCAAGGAACAGTCGACGCCATGGGAAAACATTGCGTGGAGACACCTCCAGCAAGTCCTGAAAACCAGCCAGGAGTTCGTGGAGCGCGCATTCTACCACATCATTGGGGTCGACACATCTACCTTGAGAGCAATTCTGAACGACCGCGTAGACCCATTCTTTGAGGAGAAACAAGACACACTCCGGGAAAAGCTCAAAGAGCTCCTCCACCCCTACAGCAGCGCTTGCGGCCTTCCACTGGAGGATGAATACCGTAAAAGTATGCATGGGTCGACGCTTCATCACCTCGGCCGTCGAATTGCCGAGCGGCCTGGAGGAATCCCATCCTGGGCTGTTCAAGTCCAACGTGGGCAATCGCCTCGAACGTGGCAATCCAGCAAGCCGTTAGTAGTCTGAACGACGCTGAGACCGACGTCTTTGGCTTGGCAAAGGCTATCAAAATGATGGCCGCCTTCTACGATGTAAGTCAAGTTTGCGTCATGTTGGGAAGGCGCCGCGGATAAGTGAGCCATTCTGATTCGAAAAAATGCCAGATTTCGCTGAGAATCTTCATAAACAACGTCATCAATCTGGCCGTCGAGAGGTGCCTCGTTTCCCAACTCTCAGAAATCTTCGCCTTGGAACACGTGGAGAGCATGACCGTCGAACAACTGCAAGACATGGCCTCCGAATCGGAGGAAGTCCGTACCCAGAGATTGGCTCTTCAGGATGAAATCAAGATCTTGAAAGAGGGCCTTCGCAAATGCCAGAAGCACAAGCTGAGGGACTTACCAGGTGGGATGAGCCGGCCCGCCAGCGGATTTTTGAGCACTCCTAACCATGAGGATCTGATAGAAACCTCGACATACTCTCCGCCTCGCTCTCTTGGCCTCGGATCTGAGCTAACATCGTCAGGTAAGTACCCAATAGAGACGTGCGCCTAGAGACACAAATTGTTGATACTAGCCGACAGGGACACAACTAACAGCATCACGTTCACCCACTCCAGCGGGAAATATTGGGTTGTCATCGGCGAGGAGCAGGAGTCAGGAGCCAGCAGTCTCGCCAAAGCCAAGGCCCCAAGCTTCGCCAAGCTCTGTTTCTCCCGCGCCGAGTACTTCTGCGCAAGCTCCGGCAGCAAATCCTCCACTCCCTGCACAGGTCTCGTTCAATCATAAAGATGGTGTCTCCAGTATTTTTGGGTCCCTTTCCCACACGCGTCAAAGCCAGGCCCAGCCAACAGGCACTTCTCCTACCAGTTTTGGCAACAAACCATCTGGAAACACTGTCTGTGATCTTCCGAATACGACAGAAGCCAGCAATGTCATAGTCACTACCCCTGCCACTGCTGGGAATGGTACCAACGTGGGACTGTTCGGCTTCCGTAACAGTACGCAAGCGAGCAAGACCACTCCTGGACCACTAGCGAAATCTTCCGCACTCCGAATCGCTCAGATGCCGCTGGCGCCACCAGCGCTCCTACCAGCGGCGGCCTATTTAGTAGTAGCAATGGAACAAATACCAGCAACACCACGGGCAATGCAGCTGTCACTGCTGGCTCCGGTGTTGGGCTCTTCGGCAACCTCAGTTCTTCAAACTCAACCACCAAAACTTCCTCACTGTTTATAGATCTGGGCTCTACGCACCCACCCGCCATAGGCCTCTGGGGACCGCTGGCCGCCAGCACCACCAACACAACTACCACCAGCGGTTCCGGTGCGTGAATCTCCAGCACCCGCTGACCTGCATCGCCAGATTGTGCAGGATGCACGTTCTCACACGAGCTGGGCATAAACTAGACAAAGAGCTCTTGTTTTCTTTCCCCAAGACAGACGCCCAAACCCAGGCCACGCTCGAGAACATCCCCCTGGTGAACCTGCAGCGGCGATGGCATCACGGCACCACCGTGCTGGGTGTGGGCCGGTGCAGCAAACACTACGACATTTGCCACATATGCAAGGACAGGTTGTGGCATGTCTGCAGCCAGGAAGACTTAAAAGACTTTTCGGTTGAGGAGTTGAGGTTGAGATGGATTGAACATGAAAAGTGAGACTGGAGGCGGGGTAAGTGGCCCGGCGGCCCCGGGGGAAAAGGGGGGTGGGAAAGAAGAAGGTTTGATTAGGGATGAAGTTTGCGATGTTATAGGATAGTGGTGTGTTCGTGTCCGCCCTTTTCTTTGATTCTTCTTGTTACTTCCTCTTTCGTAATTTCAACTTCTCCTTTTCCTTTTCTTTTCTCTTATTCCAGTCGCCATATTCCGTCTTTCCTCGTTGGTGTCTGTTATCCCTCCATATCCTCTTTGGTGAATGTAGCGGTGAATGTAGTCCTGAATCGTACATTGATCTAGCGCCCGGCAGAGGACTGCAGTTACGCCTCAGTGCCGGATGATGTGATCGGGTGCAGCGGGCTCATTGGTTCATGCAGACAGATATAGTCTGCATGCTGTCAAAGGTGGGAGTGTGGCTGTATTGAGATCTGCGTGGAATAACAGATGACAGAGACGGAAACCTGGTGCAGTGACACCCTCGCAGCGAGGCTGTGCTATTCGTGGATGACAGCCGTTGGGAGGGCTAATTTCGAGGCGTCGGCCTCCAGCCTGAGAGAGCAATGGTCAACCTGGGCTCCAATGGAGTGTTGCCCAACAGATCCTTCCGAGCCTTGCGGCCCCACGAAGGCGAGTACGGAAGCCGATGGATACAACTGGCTCATAACCAATCTTGCGCTATATTCACATACCCATCGTACCACTCATACACAGTAACGTTATATGATATCCGCTCTGCATTGCATGTTGCTCAAGAACTTTGCTATCGCCAAGAGAAATGACCGTATGCTTACCTGATTGCTGTCATAGAGCAGGTGCTTAAGGTATCTTCAGCACAAGATGGTTCTTGTAGGGTCGCGTTGAACCAACAACAAGTTAAGGTATCGATTCTATGGACATTCCACTTCGTCGCTGATTTCATCCAAATGGTATCTTCCTTCACAACAGCCTCTTCTTCTTGTCCGTGCATTACTTTTTCTCCGTGACGAGATCACTCGGGTCTTCAACCTGGCCCACATTTGGCTTCTGCTCATGGCTATCCCCCTTCTCCAGATCATCCAGCTTACTCCCCTCCTGCACAACATTCATACCAGCCGGCAGCGCCTTCTCAAACTCACGGCCCCTCTTCCTGGGCCAAACGCCGTCGTCACCGCAATCCCTGTCGCAATAATTGCCGTGGCAATCCCCATGGTCGGCCCGTACGCCTCGACCCTCTTCCCCGTCCGGCTCGTGACGAAGTGGCTCTCCGAGATGGCATTCACGATCTGCGCCGACGGCGACGAGATCATGTTGCCGAGCTGGTAGGTGATGCCCGGGAACGACGAGCGGTACGCAGGCGGTGACAGCTCGTTGAGGTGGATCGGGATGACGCCCCAGGCGCCTTGGACGAAGAACTGCATGAAGAAGCCGGACGCCGATAGGCTCCGCTCGCCCTCGGGCAGGATCCACGCGGGGATGAGCAGGCCGCTGATGATGGCGGCCAGGATGATGGTGCGGCGACGGCCGAACCACTGCGAGACGTAGCCCATGATGGTGCCTCCCACGCAGGCGCCGGCTTTCATCAGATGCTGGCCCGGCTGGCGCCCGAGTTATCGAGTTGTTTCTGGGTGAGCATGAAGGTGGTGTAGCTGTCTTGGGAGGTGTGGCTGTAGACTGAAGGGGTGAGTTGGGTTAGTGCTGGCAGTTACTGGGGACGAGGTGAAAGGAGGCTTACAGTTAAACCAGGTCATCAGGAAAACGCAGTAGACGCACATCTTCCACTCCTGGCAAAGCATCATCTTGGTTTCCCTCCAAAAGCGGAGGCGGTGGCCTTGTTTTTGCCGGCTTTGCGCGCCTCAAGGAACTGCTTCGACTCGGGGAAGAAGCAGCGGATAATGCCGACGAGAATGGAGATGCCGGCGGCGATCCAGAAAACAGTCTTCCAGCTCTCGTCGCCGCCGCCGACACCAAGGTTCGCGCAGGCAGCGCAGACATAGCCGACGGAGTATCCTTGCTGCAGGATGCCGGACATGAGACCTCTGGCATCGGCAGGGCTGTTCTCAAGGGCCATGGCAATGGCGTTGCCGTACCTGTTCCGTGTCAGTGGGGGGTTCAACACCTGTTGGAGTTATTAGGTCGGTCGTCTTACACTCCGCCCATGAATAACCCGAACAACGAGCGCACAGCCAAGAACTGCGAAAAAGTAGCGCTGTAGATGGTGGCGATCTGCAGGACACCAAGCACGATCATGTTGAACACCATGGGCCACTTCCGTCCCCACTTGTCACCGGCGAGACCGAACATGGCGGCGCCGACGGACCGCAGCAGCAGCGTGAGGGTGATGGCCGTGGAGACATCGGTCTTGGAGGTGTCGTAGTACTTGGCGAGCTTGACTTGCTGAATGGAGAGGGCGTGGAAATCAAAAGCATCGGCAGTCCAGGCGGCGAAGCCGACGAGGAAGAAGAGCCAGTCGCGGGCGGACAGCTGGGCCATCAGACTGACGGGGTTGCGCAGGGCACGGGACGGGCCCATTCTGTGGTTATTTCGCCGAGAGAGTTCGTGACGACAACGCGCTGCTTCCAGATGAAAAGGTCGCGCCATGACTGCTTCGCGGTTGGCAGCACGCCCTTGGCAATGGGGTCGGCTGGTTCGTGTGTCGACTCCATCACTCAGCCTGTGTCCGGAGAGAGCTGGAGCAAAGTGGCAACACTTCCAGGGAAATTTGAGAAGAAGCAGGATCAAACCCGAGTAGCCCAAAGAGGGCCAAACACAAGATTCAAATGATATTATAAGACGGAGAGCCCTGGAGGGACAGGATGTGAAACAGTGAGAAACATGGTGAACTCGAGTGGGACAGGTTTGCAATCTTATAGGTGTCATCTTGGGCGACCGTGGCATCTCAATAGCAGGCAATGATTGTCGCACAACTCCTCATGCTGCGTAAAAGCATGCTCCATCACTTTGCAGGGTGGCGCCGTGGTGGTGCCCTGGTGGGCTTCTCCAATGCGACCATCTTTTTTTCTTTTTTTTTGGGTGCGGGGAAGGGGTCTAACCACAGAAGATTGCAGAACACCGTGTGCGTTGCGGGCCCAGAACTTGGTAGGTGGTGTCTATGGCGCGGTGATGGGATGACGATGGGGGAGGCTGAAGGGGATTCCTTGGCTTCGGTCACCACTAAGACACGATGGCCACGCTTGGCAGGACGCAACCTTTCTTGGGTTCTCAGTGGTGGCTTTTGCTGGGCGACTTGGCAGATGCTTGACCAGGGTGCCAAGGACACGACAAGTAGTGTAGTCGCATGCTGGCTGCAGCCAAGCAGGCCAAGGCAAGCCGTTGAGCAACGGCGGCCGATCCGCGATAGCACTCGGCGAAATACTAGTGAAGTACGGAGTATGTATCCACAACGATCGAGGAGTAAATCTGCAGGCCCGTCAGACGGACGGTCGCTCGCAACCAATTGCACGGTGTCGAGCAGAGATCAGATGCGGGGTCTGGGGAAGCACGCGGAGGTGGAAGTCGGGACTTCTCTGTCCAGAGCGCGGGGGGACTGTGGAGGGCGGTGGAGCCCAAGACTGGAGACTCCAGCGAAAGACCTCCACTCATCAGATGAACTCCCGATGCACCGTTGGCACGATGTGGGCGTGATGGCGGCGAAGGAACGTGGACCGGCGGGCTGCTGGACAGGTCGACCTTATCCGCCGGCTCCATGCAGCATTCGACTGCCGGGCTTCTTGCTCTCCCGAGGTTGGCAACGGGCAAGCGGATGCGAGGAACATTTCTCTTCTACTGCGCCAAGGGGGGGGGCCTGCGGGGGTGATGCAACCTCACACGGCTTCGGAATCGTTCGGGTTTAACGCTAAAGCTGGCGACGGTTTTCCCACCTTCCTTATTTGACAATTTTCTTGGGCAATACCACTGCCGATCCACGCACGAGTCAAAGGTGGGAGAAAGTACCGAATCCTTCACGCTGCTTCGTCACAGGACGAGTGGCCACGATCGAGGTCGCACGAAAACACTCGCGACACGACAGATGGAACTTACGATGGCTGCAAAATTTTTCCCGAGTCGATTTTCCAGTCGACAGTGCATCGGTTGGTGTCGGCTTTTTGTCGGGAATGCTGGGGATAGCTTCCTCGAGCAACGATCGGCCCCGAGAAACAAGGATCCGTGTAGCTGCCATGGCATGAGATGATGGCCGGGGGGCTGGGGAAGGATTGGGGAGGCTGCGATAAGCTTCGGTGACCAATTTCAGCAAGGGCACCGACAACATTCAAACGAGCATATCGACCACGAGTCGATCTCAGATGCTCATCTGACGCCATGTAACCCGAGACGTCGGGTCTTCAGACGCAGGAAGGGATGGTTTGGGAAAACAATACCCCGGTATGACACGCGGGAATGAAAGATGATCATGAGAACCTTCGAAACATCGTCCGTGTGCTCCAAGGGGACCCTCGAGGTGAATGGCCTGTTAAGATTCCGAGGTTTCCCGAACACCGAACTGGGCTTGAAGTCTGGAGAGTCGTTGAAGGGAATCAGGGGCTCCAGCCGAGTGAGCTCCAGTTTCGTCCCAAAAGAAATTGAAGCTGGTGGATGAGGAAAAGCGGACGGAGCGAGTTGTCCGCAGGCTGAAGCGCACTGTCCCCTTACCCCTGCGTCGCTCCTTCTCAGCTTCCCTTCAAGACTCTGTCCTTCCCGTTTCCAGTTTCTCGTCTTCCCAGTCAACCTCACCGCATATGCCATTTCTCCAAATGAATAGGTATTGGGATACAAATCCCATCGAGTCCCTGGATGCACACCGTTCTTCTCGCCCGACGGTGGTTGACTTCACCTCTCCTTTCCTAGTATGCGACACGCTGATACTGCACGAAATATCAAGGCATTTGAGACTGAGAGCTCGCGATGGCGCCATGGCACAAGGGAACCTCCTTTGAGGGTGAAATTCGATTCTTGTTGCAAACAGGTCTTTGACCTCCCACGCTTACACGACCGCGCCGCCTACCTTTGTTGCCCGCAATGGCTATTAAGCAGCCATTGCGCCCGTCTCCCACTTCTTCCACTTTTTCCTGTTACAACTAACTCAACACACCTCAATACAACACACACATCCCTAATTTCCCTACATTTGAGCCCATCAATCGTAACAATTCTCCTCATTGCTGTTCCAACGCGCGGCTGCCCTTTGGAACAGGCCTACTTCGGAGTACTGCCCCCCTAGAAACAAAGCCTCCGCTGCCTGCCTCGAAAGGCCCAAGCAGAATCACAAACTTTCCGCCTTAGGGTGCATCACAACGCACGTCCCACCGGCAACCGACGCATCTCCTCTTGCGATACGCACACTGCCGTTGCACATGTAGATATTCTCCCTTCCAGCCGCATCGAGCAACAGGAAACCCGTACGGGGGTCCACGCATCCCTTGACCTTTGCAGCCAAACCTTGGCGGACCCAATTGTCGACTTCGGATGTCGTGCCAACATTTAAGGAGGTGGTATCCTGCGGGGTGACCGAGATGTACGCGGCGAGATGGTCCGTATATGGAGGCTGTGTAGAGAGCATGGAGAGGTATCCCTCGCTGTCGAGAACCCATTGGTAACCGTTTTGGACATCGGGCTAGTGCTGGAGGCCATGGGCTGCCAGGAAGCTTCACCGAACCCATCGTCGGAAACTTCGCCGCGAATGTATAGAATTGTCGCTCCTGACTGGTCGTCGGCGGCTCGGAAATATCCACTGGGATTGCTGCAGACCTTCTGGGGCGTGGCGGTCGCCGTCACGGTTTGTGTCTGCGTGATGGTCGCCGTGGCGGTCGTCACATCCGTCTGAACCACCGTGGCAGTCGCCTTGACAGAGACCACGACCGTTTCCGTGGCCGAGACGGTGGCGGTGACTGGGACGACCGCGGTTTCGGTAGCGGCGGTGGTGGCAGACACTGGGACGGTAACTGTGCTGTTGGCCGTCTCGGTGACAGTTGGGCCGGGACCGGGGACGCTGATGGTCGTGACCGCAACGCCAGCACACTTGCAGGCGGCGAGGTACTTCTCCCAGGACCCGCACGCGGCAGTGGCATACGGCGGGATTACTGTGAGGGTTTGCACACGGGCCTTCAAGGGCGCCTGGGTGCCGAGAGCGGGGACAGTGGCGGTAACTGTCTGCACGGCCGTCTGGGTGACAACCACGGTCTCGGTTGTGAAGGCCACTTCGGTTGCCGTGCCGACCGTGACAGTCGAGCTGACGGTGTACAGTTGCGTCTCGATCGACTCGGTCGTGGTCTGGGTCTCGGTAACGACTGCAGTCTCAACGACGGTGGCGTACTTTGTCACCCGGACCGTCTCCGTCACGGTGACGGCCTCAGCAGGCACCACGACAGTGGTCATCAGGTTCAATGAGCAGTCATCCAGGCCAGGATCAAGGGCGGCACCGATGGCTGCAACGCAGTCAGGCTCATGTAACGTCCATTCCAGTGTTTGGGTGACCCACCCTTCAGGCATTTGTTGCTGCGACAGCAGGCAGCAGCCGCAAACTGCGGCAGGGCGAAGCCCGCCAGGGCAATGAGGCTCCTCTTCATTCCGGACCCTCACGACAAAACGAGCGACAAAGGTGGGTAAGAAACGAGCGTGATGCGACGAGACCAGATAGCATAAATAGTATGGAAACTCAGGATTCATCGTAAGGAAGGAAGCTGAGAGCCCCGGAAATTGCGCCCCGAGGAGCTGAATCTTGTTTTTATCGATACATCTCAGCAACGGCGTTGAAGCTGAACGTCCCTGTTTAGGAAGGCTTGTCAATGGTCTGGACCGAGAAATCGACCGCTTGATCCTCGAGTGTTTGGTTCAGGGGTCTTGCGAGTGGACCCAGATCGCTGGCTAAGCCCAATGTGTGGTGGCTTGAAGCACCCTCCGGGTCTCCTGACTGGCTCATCTTCCGTGGCTTGATTTGCGAGTCAATATGGCTCCAGTGTGTCCGAAATATTGGGCCCAGAAGTGTACGGAGAATCGAAGCATCAGTAGCTCAACGCCGGCTTCTCCCTCTTCAACAGGTTCGTCTCAACTGCTCAATGAGCCTTCATACAGCAGATGCGTCAAGCGCTTTTCCAAGCCTCTTTTTGACGAGGATCTGGAAGCGATAATACCATAACGTACATTATCAGCAAGTGAATCACTTCAAAATCCACATATAACCCTGAAAACGCTGCCTCGATAAAACCGCCAAACCTTTATTAAATTCTCTATAACTTTGAAGACAGCTTATTCAGTACTTAAGAAATTAAGATACGACTTTATTGATTGAGTTTAAATATGTCGATTAGGCTCAAGCTTAGTTGATTTTAATCCTAGCAATGATAAGTTAAGCAAACTATTCTCTATCAAAAACTAACTAACTTACAAATATCCCAATGCTTCTATTTCAATACCAAGCATTGGAAAAGCGATCTTTATAAAATTTGAAAGAGTTTTATCAAGATTCGGTGACCTTGAGGTAGTGTTTATTAGGGTTTATGTGGATTTTGAAGTGATCCGTTTGCTGATATGATCCACTCGCTGATAATGCACGTTATCCAACTCGGGTCATTGTGCCGGCTCACTCTCGGTCAAGGAGAGGAAAATAGAAGCGACAAAACATGGACAGGGGAAAAAATAGAGAAAATAAAGAAGCCAAGGAAAAGAAAGGAGAAGGAAAAATAACTAAGTAGTTTGGCAAGAAACACACACTGTTGCATCTTTGCATGTCTTTCACCAGAGGGGATATCCTCTCGCCGAAGAGACAGCGATCTGAGAGTTTTAATCAAATTGAGAGGTCTATGTGCTTTTTCACCCGGCCTGAAAGCTGTTGATAATCGTTCTGAAGGCATGATGAGCCCCTTCGTCTTCAGGTCTCAGAACTGTTGTAGGCGTGGTTCACGTCCATCTTCAGCACGAGAATGGAGGGAACTTGGGTTCGGATTGGGAGTGCTTAAATTGCCAAACTGAATCACAGGACGCCGCGAATTTTCCTGCTGCGTAGTATACCCTCAACGGTGACCGATCTGGCATGACAAGCTGCAGTAATGAGCTCGATGGAAGACCATATCAAGGCTGATGTCCCTGGATACCTTGATGAACCCCGGGTTACGCAGGAGATCAATCGATCTTGGCCGCCAAGCGCTGGCATCACCGCGGCTAAACGAACGGGGACGCACCCACGCATTGAGGTGCCACTTACAGACTGCGATGCTGCCTAAAAGCGGCCCTTGCCACCAGAAAGCGCGACTGAGGCTTTTCATCCCAGAAGATTGCCGAGACTTTTCAGGCTTCTCAACTTCCATTGCTTGCAACATGCCCAAGACGTCCGTTAGTAACTCAACTTTCTTGGTCTAGGATCGACTTGATACGGCTGGACCTCGAGAACCTGCGGCATTGTCAAGAGACATGCCCGAACAAAACCAACGCCAAACGAACCTCCCCCAAAAAACCCAAGATGCTCGCGGATTCACGTAGGCGGTCAACGCAATGCTAGGGTAGCTGTTGACGACAACGGAATGGTTCCCCTTCGGCCGGGCCTCATAGCAAACCTCAGAGAGACCACGAAGGTCGACGTCGTCGTCTCAGCCGTGATAGCATGGGTCACCGTGGGCCTACGGTTCTACACAAGGGGGTGGCTGCTGCGCAATGTCGTTGGTGTTGAGAACTGCTCACGCTGGTGGCTCTGACTCTCTCGGCGGCCACATGCGTGGACATGACTGAGTGTGAGCATCTGTCTTTTGTCTGAGTGTGACGGGCTCAGACCCTAACCAGCGAGCAGAGGCCACCTATGGCCTAGGTACGCCACTTTTAGACAGCCCCCCCCACGTATCCAACCCGATGATGAGCGTATGACCCCCTCCCCTACCCCCCCCGCCTCCCAGCTGACCCTCTTTCCCTGTTCAGGCCGGCTAGGTACTCCATTCTCTGGTACATGCTCTCGCTCCTCTCCACCAAAGCCGGTATCTGCCTTCTCCACCTGCGCCTCCTCTCCTTCCGGCACTCTCGCTACGCCATCCGGGCCGCCTTCGCGTCCTTCCCCCCAACCACCGCGTCCTGCCGCGCCTAAACCCACTGGAACTGTCAAACACTGCGCTACTCACCACTGTGCTCCTCTACATCCTGCGCCTGCCCGTAATCGTGCGCATGCACGTGGATGCCCGGCAGAAGCTGGCGTTGTAAGGGTTATAGCGCTGAGGTTTGTTTGCGTGCCTGGTGTCGGGCGTGCGGTTGTGGGATCTGACGATGCAAGACGAGGAGGATTGAATAAGTATCACGTATGAGGTCTCTGGGTTGGGGAGGGGGAGCCAGTGTTGGGAGAACGGACGACGGATGAGAGTTCTGGGGAAGAGAATAGGAACTCGATTCGGCAGACGGATGAAATTTGCGCACCGAGTCTGGCTTGGGATCAAGATCGGGCTTCGAAGACCTTGAGTGGTGACCTTTGAGAGGAGCAAAGAGATTTTGGGGTAAGATACAATATGGCCCAGCGCATCTGAGATCCTTTGAACGGAAGGAAGTTCTGAGAATCGGGAAAGTGTTGGGTTTGGTATGGCTGGAAGGATTATGGAGCGCGTTGGTTGGTTGCCTTGGGTTGGAAACGTGACTCTATGTTGATGATGGATACCTTCGACACATAGTCTCACTGAGGTGGTCATGAGGAGCTGGTTTGCGTCTTCCGACAAGATCATCGCTTCATTTTGAATTCTGAACTGGCTGGTGTTTGGCCTGCGAAAATCAGGAGAGCTAAATCCCCAGATTACGCCCAGACTCGGCCTCGATCCCCCCAAGAAAGAGTAACCCACCCAATCTGTTGCCGTGGAATGCCGAAACCCAGCATCATCTACTTTACTGTGACAATCTCAACGTGGCCTGCCTTGCTCCTGTTAGCATGTGGTGTTGTGTGCTTGACCCGGGAAAGAAAGCCGCCGGGCAAGGGCAAATTACCTCTTAAAATCCGGCCCCTTTCCTCCCACGAACGAATCGCTGGAACCACATGTCCAGCGTCATGGCCCTGGAGGGCTTTCTTTCCTCTGGTGCTTTCCAAACTCAACCAAGGATGCCGTCGCTTATGAGATGAGATCGGCGACGTTCATGGGCATCTCGTCGATCTGGGTCGAGTAGTACACTGTAAGATGTTAGCTAACTCAAGCGAAATTTTCACAGGAAGCACGTACGCTCGATGTCCCGCAGAATGCGCACATCCTCGCTAGTAACAAAGTTGATGGCGACACCTTTGCGACCAAATCTGCCCGAACGACCGATGCGATGGATGTAGTTCTCACGGTTGCTCGGTAGTCGTAGTTGATGACCAAGCTGACCTGCTGCACATCGATACCGCGCGCCCACACGTCGGTCGAAATCAGCACTCGGCTGTTGCCCTGCCTGAAGTCCTGCATAATGCTGTCGCGCTCCTTCTGCGGCATATCGCCGTGCATGCTGCTGACGGTAAAGTTCGCCTCTCTCATCTTGTCGGTGAGCCAGTCGACCTTGCGCCGCGTGTTGCAGAAGATGACCGCCTGAGTGATGGTAAGGGTGTCGTAGAGATCGCACAGCGTGTCGAACTTCCAGTCCTCCTTCTCCACCGCGATGAAGTACTGCTTGAGGCCTTCAAGCGTCAACTCATCACGCTTGACGAGAATGCGCACGGATCGGTCATGAACTTGGTGGTCATGTCGAGAACATCGTAGGGCAGCGTGGCAGAGACAACAACGACCTGCGTGGCTGGCGGCAGGTACCGTTACACGTCGTAGATCTGTTCCCTGAAGCCCTGGTTCAGGAGCTCGTCGGCTTCATCGAGCACGAGCATCTTGATGTGGCGGGTGCGCAAGTGGCGGCGGCGGATCATGTCGGCCACGCGACCGGGTGTGCCAGAGACGATGTGCTGGCCGTAGTCGAGCTTGCGGATATCCTCGCCAACGTTCGTGCCACCAATGCAGGCGTGGCACTGCACGTTCATGTAGTCGCCCAGCGCCATCACAACGCTCTGAATCTGTGTCGCAAGTTCGCGAGTCGGGGAAGCACAAGGCCTGGGTCTCGCGAACGGCGGTATCGATGACCTGGAGCATGCTGATAGAGAAAGTGGCCGTTTTACCGGTACCGGATTGCGCCTGAGCTATTGTGTCGCGGCCCTTGCAGATCTGGACAATCGCGCGGGACTGGACGGCAGAAGGGGACTCGTAGCCATAGGCATAGATACCGCGAAGGAGGCTCTCTGTGATGATGGTCAGCGCATGAAGTTTGGCTGCAATATCGGATGCGACGTACCCTTCAGCGACATCGACTCGAAGGTGGGATGGACCGTGACCTCCTTCGAGGTCGAGAACTGGATCTCTCATCGGCTTTGCGATCAATACCTCCGTCGGCCATCTTGAAATCAGGTTCGTTGCGTATGGTGGATAATGTCTTGCTGGATGCTGGGTGCTTGCGCTGATGGAGGGATTTGGGGAATGCGAAAGAGGAAAGAGGTTGGAGGCGACTCGAGCTCGAAAAATGAGTGGATCTGCACATCGAGGAAGGATCCACAGCGGCTGAAATCCCAGCGCAACACCGCACAGGCCAGACGTGCTGCACGCTGGCTTGGCAAGGCGAAGAAGGGACAGCCAAGAAACAAGAAACGCGCTGGACCGACTTCAAATCAGCACTGCCATCTGCAGCTTTCTTCAGCTTTCTTGCGAACACCGCTTCCTGAGACGCTTTGCAAAAATTCACAACATTCCAAGGAAGATGTACTCGAAGACCAGAGGTATATCCATGAGGACCTCGAGCGGCTCGAACAGGCATCGCCGAGCGCATGAGCGAGGAGCCCAAGCACGTAAGTTTTGGTTTGCGTCACGCCCTCTCCCACCGAAGGCAATGCGATACTCATGTTGTGCACAGATCCGCGATCGCCTGAACCGAGACCATGAGGTTGCGCAGTTACTCGACCAGATTCAGAAGCAATCATCCGAACTCCTGCCCCTCTACGAAGACAAGTCCGGGTTGCGATCCAAAGAGATCCTGCAAATTAGCACTGGAGACCCATTTGAAGAATTCTACCGCCAAGTAGCCCGCATCAAGGAACACCATGCACGATATCCGAACGAGCAGGCTGAAAACTCAGAACAGTGGTACCGCCACGGAAGGGGGGGGAGGACCAGCCGTACATCGTCGAGAACATGTTCTCGGCGAGGAGGCATACGGGCGGTCTTCGATCTGCACAGCTGTCATGAGTCCTACTTGAACCTTCCGGGTGCTAAGCGCCTCGGGTACATGCAGTATCTGGAGGTCTTCGACAACTTCCAGCCAGGCTACGGGGGCGTCAAGCGGGCGGACAAGTTGACGGACCAGTACTTCAAGTACCTCGCGGTGTTGATGGAATACCTCGAATCATCAGCGGCGGACCCGGCCGTTGGAGAACATCGACGAGGTACTCACGGCTGGCAGCGAGATTTTGAGACGGCCTGGGAGAAGGACGAAGTACCGGGTGGCAGAGGGACAAGGCGGCGGCAAATGCGACAAAACGGACGCTGAGCACTGCTGACGCGGTATGGTGTGAGGCGTGCGAAAAAGAGTTCAAGAACGAGAACGTATACAAGGGACATCTCAACGGCCGGAAACACATCAAGGCTGCGGAGCTCCTTGCTCAGCGGGAGGGACACCGGACGGGAACGCAAATGGAACTCAGACCATGTCGACACAACGTTTAAAGGAGCGGGCAGTTGCCGAGAGGGAGTTCCGGGTTAAGAAGCTCGCCAGTGCCATGAGCGTCGAGAAGGACGATACACGAGTAAACGTGGAGCGCCGGCAGGGCATGACGGAGCGAGAACGGCAGCAGGAACTGGAAAACCTTTACAACATGACGTCTGGTGCGCAAAGCAAGGAGGCAGAGGAGGAGAATGAGGGAGTGAGGATAAGCTCTACAACCCTCTCAAGCTGCCTCTCGCCTGGGATGGCAAGCCCATTCCGTTCTGGCTGTACAGGCTGCACGGCTTGGGCCAGGAGTTTTCCCTGCGAAATATGCGGCAACTTTGTCTACCGGGGCCGACGAGCGTTCGACAAGCACTTTAACGAGACGAACCACATCACCAACCTCAAGCGGTTGGGGATTACCAACACATATCTGTTCCGCGATATCACGTCGATTGAGGAGGCCGTCAAACTCTGGGAGAAGATCCAGCGCGAACAGAGCAAGAACCACATTGATGACGGCTCGGGGTGCAAATGGAGGACGCCGAGGGCAACGTCATGCCCGAGAAGGTGTATCTGATCTGCAGAAGCAGGGTCTTCTGAGAGACATTGGCAATTTGTAGTGGAGTGTATTCTAGTGAAAACCTGTAAAACTGGCTGATACCCAGCAAAAACCTGGCATTGGAAGCTCTCGACGAGGCTTGTTCGGGTTGTTCTGTGTCTCGAGTGACGAGGTTTCTGGCACCAATGCCAAGCCGCTGACCTCGTCGTTCCCCCACACTCAGCCTTGACCCACCGCTGCGGGCTCTCGTCACCCCAGGCACCCAACTACGACCAACATCTGACGACGTAAACAAACTGATGTGTGCTGTTCTGGTGAATCAACACCAACGCCAGCAAACATGATCTCTGCGACACCGCCACTCTAAATATACAATCCCTCGAATGGAGTGCCAAATACCCCTCCGGCGACACGTCATCGCAGCCGAGCCGTCGCAAAACTGACGATGCCCTGAGCAGCCCAACCAAAAACAAAACATACAATTTACGACCAAACTCATCTTGCCATGGCGGTCCAAGTCAAACCCATCCCCGCACTCTACACAGTCTACATCCTGCGCTCGACCGTCCGCCACGCCTCGCTCTACATCGGCTCTACCCCGAACCCTCCGCGCCGCCTAAGCCAGCACAACGGCCTCGTCCGCGGCGGCGCAGCCCGCACCTCGCGCGGAAGCCTCCGGCCATGGGAGATAGTGGGGTTATCCCGGCTTTCCGTCCATGACGGCTGCGCTGAAATTCGAGTCCGTTCTCCCGCCCCAGCTTCAACCCCCATAATAACTGACATGTATCTAATACTGCAAGTGTGGGCCCTCAACAACCCGCACATCTCAGTGCACATCCCCTCCTCCTCGCGGCTCACAGTCTCGACACAGAGAAAGAACAATGGCCAGCCGCGCCGGCCGTCCAAGAGCCTGGCGTCGGTCGTGTCCAACCTGCATCTGCTGCTGCGCGTGCCAAGCTTTGAGCGGTGGCCGCTGAGAGTGCATTTCTTCAACCGGGATGCATTTGGCGCCTGGAGAAGTGGCGTGGCAGTCTCGGGGAGGAGAGAGGCAGAGGGTGGGGTTGAAGGTTGAGACGGATTTTGGGGGATGGGGTTGGGAAAGAAAGGGGGAGAAGGATGAGGAGGGAGAGGGGCAGACGCTTGGGGTATACACGCGCTGCCGCTGGACTACGAGCCGATCAAGAATTACGTGGCCAAGGGGCAGGAAATTTTTCGAGTTTGAGCGGCAGGGGAGGTGTGTGGTCTGCGGGGAGGAGATGCCCACAGGGAAGGGACTGCATGCGCTCTGCACGAATGAGGGTTGTGATGGAGCTGGGCATCTCTCGTGTTGGAGCAGACAGTTTTTGAAGGGCGGCGAGTCCGAGAGAATTTTGCCGGTCGAGGGGCGATGTCCGAAGTGCAATGGGGGTGTGCATTGGGGCGAGAAGATGAAGGAGTTGACGCTGCGGACGAGGGGTCCGAAGGACGTGGAGAAGCTGCTGAAAGAGGAAGCGGCGGAGGACTGCCAAGATGGCCTCCAGGGCGTCGAATGCGTCGAAGACATCTTTCAAGGAATAAATCGTGTTGATTCTCAGGGTGGGTTTGGTTGGTTTGGTCCAAGGCGAGGGAGAGGATTGATTGGTGGCATGGCGTTTTGTGGAATGGGGCTTTGGGCGGGATGTCGAGATACCCTATCATACGTATCATTTAGCTCTTATGGAAACCATATTTTATCTGCTGTGGTTCCGATTCGTCATGCTCAGCTCCTCCACGGGCAGCTCGCGGCCCGTGGATGTCCGGGCGTCGCGGATGAGACATGCTGATTTTGGTTGCGCACTAGCCGGAACAGGGCAGGCAGCTGGATCCGCCCCACTCACAGACTTCCAACGTCAAGTCATCCATGATTGGCTGGTCTACCGCCAGAACCGGAGGCCCCCTGTCGATATCAACCAGAGGCCACAGTCCAATCCGCCCTGCTCGACATCTTGCTGCAATCACCAACTCCTCGCTCGGGCGATGCCGTTGCAATCTGGGCTGGACGGCATGAATAGTTAAGAATCACCTCTACATAGCGCGAATATTCGCTCCCATTATTTGTCTTGGTTTGCCTTATTCCTTTCGCACGAGTCTTGTCTCGGGCGCATTAATTGTTGACGAAATGATGCACTGCTTCAGCAATCACTGAGGTGAAAAGAAGGAAAAAAGAAAAACGGAAAAAGATAGTTTTTTCTTTAAGAAAAAGGAAAAAGTAAAAAGAGAAAGAAGAGGAGAGGAAAAGAAAAAGAGAAAGAAAAAGAGAGAGAGAGAGAAAAGGGAAGGAAGAGGGAAGATATGGGTTGTGCCAGGAAATGGATCGGCTGACCGCTAAATTTCCTCGACGCAGTTCTTCAACAGTTGAGCAGAAAACCTGGCTATTGCTACCCCCACTCCCGGACTCGACTTTGCCGCTGAGAGGACGGTCAGTGACGACAGCGCTAGCCCTCCCTGATGAATCACCACACACAAAGTTGCGTTGGTGTGTACACGCCGCTGTCATTCAGCTGTAATGCCGTCTGCCATCATTCTTTGTGCAAGGATACCCTTTTGGGACCCTGTTGAGGTTACACCATTCTTTCTCATCCATGTCCGCCGCTTTGTCGGGCATTGCCGTCCCTTGAAAGCTGACAACAATAGTTTTCAGAAGGAAAGTCGGCGTGAAACGCAGAAATTCTGATATCAAATATTTGACGCTGGCATGAACGTGGAATGGAGTTGAAGAGCAGAGGTTCACGCAGCGGGGCCGCAGACTGGAGCCCCAGTCCCACAGCCCCACCCATGCGTGGGAGTGCTGAATGCGCTTGGTTTGCGCCTTGCAAATTCGTGCCGGCCTCTGCCGCAGCTGCCGCACTCCCTCGCTCTTCTTGGACCGCTCCCGTCCTCCCGTCCTCGGTCGGTCCCCATGTTCCCATCTCACCCACAACCCACTCACGCCCACCGTCGCACCCCATTCCTTCTTTCCGCCCTTCCGTTCTCTCGACCACCGTTCCGGAACATCTCCAGCCTTCGATCAATCTTCCGCCGAGCCGATACCTTGGTAGCCGTTCGCGACGACCTATTTCCCAAATCCGGGGACTGTCGATGATTGCGCTGGCGGGTCCATATTCTTGATCATCATCATAGGATTGTCGGGTCGCTGTTTTCGTGTCTCCCGCTGCGCATCTTGTTGAAGACAAAAAACCAAATCCATGAACGATTGACCTAGGGTCATTATCTGCCGTTGGGTATGTACGCGTCGTTCACTATATCATTATCACGTGGCAGCCCTGGATCTTTTTCTCGATCTGAATTCACCATCCCTGCCGGCGCACGTTCTAACCCGCCCTTGAACCTCTGCTAGAAACTGTTCTCGACAATGCACTCAATACCCCTCTGACCCGGCCACAACCCTGATCCTTTGCGAAGCCCTTCCCAAAAAGCCTTTACGCGAAACAGGCATCTCAGACCGTCGATTCTAGTGGCGCAACCAAGCCTGTTCATGGTCTGGCCCCTTCCACTGGTGGATTGAACCGATCGAGCAGCACGGGGCTCGATCGCGAACGCAAACATGAGAGGTTCCCCGGCCACGGTCACCCCGGCGATGCACGGCGGCAATGGGAAGCACAAGTCGGCACAGTCCAACTCAAATGGCACGCAGTCATCGAAACTGCCGACCCCCCTCAGCTCCTTAACGAGCCCTCCGCTCGATCTGTCCTCCGTTGAGCGACGCGGTCAGCCCACTGCGTGTCCCGAGCCAGTCAAGAAAAAGAACCGACCACACGGCTTGCAAGAAGCGCCGACTTACCGTCCGACAGAGGAGGAGTGGAAGGAGCCGTTTGAGTACATCCGGAAGATCTCACCAGAGGCACGACAGTACGGTCTTTGCAAGATCATCCCGCCTGAATCATGGAACCCTGACTTCGCGATTGACACAGAGGTAAGCAGCTGGCATTGATTGAGGGCTCCTGACGAACGCGCAATGTCGCTTTCGATTTCGGTTGATAGGTCCCGTAACCTGGCGTTGCTGACAGTTGCGGCTGCATAGAGATTCCATTTTAGGACTCGCAAGCAGGAACTGAACTCAGTGGAAGGAAGTAAGGCCCCCCTCCAAACCTGATAACCTCTTTTCGGCCAAGATCACCTGCTAAGCGCCCCACGGCATAGGCACTCGTGCGAACCTCTCGTATCTCGATGCTCTTGGCAAGTTCCATAAGCAACATGGGACCAAATCTCACGAGATGGCCTTACGTCGACAAGAAGCCACTCGACCTTTACAGGCTGAAGAAGGCAGTGGAGGCACGCGGCGGCTTCGAGAAGGTCTGCAAGTTGAAGAAATGGGCTGAGATTGGCCGTGACTTGGGCTACAGCGGCAAGATAATGTCGTCTCTGTCCACGTCACTGAAGAACTCGTATCAGAAATGGCTCTGCCCGTACGAGGACTATCTCCGGATCGCCAAACCAGGGGTTCACCAGCAGCTTGAACTTGAGTATGGCGGTCCATTGACACCTAGTCCTGCACCCAGCCCGCTGAAACGGTCCAACCTGCCGACTCCAGCGAGCGCCCGCGCCGAGTCACCCGCACGAAGTGCAACAGATGCGTTGCAGGCCTCCTTAGATGGCTCATCTAAGGATTCCGATCGAGATGTTTCGATGGCGGATGCCCCCGCTTCCAGCACCCCTCAGAAGATGTCGGGGTTCACAGCGGTCAATGCGGGCGGCTTCAAGGCAGTTAACTCCGCCTTCACAAGCGTCAACCGCACGGCAGTTGCCGCTTCTGAGGACAAGGGCTTTTCCACCCCGAAGCCCAACGGTACGCCCTCGACATCTGCCAAAAATACCCCTGAATACCGTGCACCCACTCTGGGACCCTCCAGCCTCAAGCGCCAGTTGAGTTGCGACAGCATGGATTCGGCCAAAAAAGATTCAGGTGACAAGGAGAATGGGGATCCTGGGAGCCGCAGGAGCAAGCGGCTGAAGAAAGGTAATAGATTCTCTGGGTGCTTTTCCGCCTTTGGATTTTTGGTTTTCACTTCATCATGGTTCTTTTCTTGATGAGCGCAAAGCTGATACTAGTTGTACGCGACACCGTCCCCACCGTTGCGGGTTCGCACATGTCGCTCTTCCGCTCAGCCGTACCCAGGATACCACGGGACGAAGCTGCAGCCCTGGTGAGGTACGCTGGTCGTTACATTGCCTTGCTCAAATTCAAAAGCTAACGAGATGATAGAGGTGTGAGCAGTGCGGCAAGGGCAGCGAGGAAGGCAGTTTCATTGTTATCTGCGAGTCCTGCGACCATGGGGTATCATGGCACTTGCCTGGACCCGCCAATCAAGGTCAAGCCGAGACGGAGTGGAACTGTCCTCGGTGCCTGGTCGGCGATGGCCAGTTTGGCTTCGAGGAGGGAGGGCTGTACTCACTGAAGCAGTTCCAGGAGAAGGCTGCCGACTTCAAGCAGGGGTACTTCGAGAACAAGATGCCGTTCGATCCCGTCCTCAACTGCCATAGGCCGTCACCGAAGACGATGTCGAGCACGAGTTCTGGCGGCTGGTTGCGGACCTGGAGGAGACCGTGGAGGTGGAATACGGCGCCGATATTCATTGCACGACCCACGGTTCCGGTTTCCCCACGATCGAGAAGCATCCGACAACCCGTACTCCACCGATCCTTGGAACCTTAACCTTCTGCCGCTCCACCCAGAAAGTCTATTCCGGCACATCAAGTCCGACATCTCGGGCATGACCGTTCCCTGGGTTTACGTCGGTATGATCTTCTCGACGTTCTGCTGGCAACGAGGACCATTATGCGTACTCGGCGAATTACCAGCACTTCGGCGCAACCAAGACCTGGTACGGAATTCCCGGTGATGACGCGGAGAAATTTGAGAACGCGATGCGGGAGGCCGTTCCGGAGCTGTTCGAGACGCAGCCGGATCTTCTCTTCCAGCTGGTCACCCTCCTTACGCCGGAGCAGCTGAAGAAGGCCGGTGTTCGTGTCTACGCTCTGGATCAGCGGGCAGGGCAATTCGTCATTACCTTCCCCAGGCTTACCCGCGGCTTTAACCACGGGTTTCAACTTCAACGAAGCTGTCAATTTCGCCCCATGCGACTGGGAGCCCTATGGTCTTGCAGGTGTCGAGCGACTTCAACAGTTCAGGCGGCAGCCCTGTTCTCACACGACGAACTCTTGTGGACCGCAGCAGAAGGCGTCACCAGCAGTGGCCTGACGATCCAGACTGCGAAATGGCTGGCTCCGGCGTTGGATAGGATCCACACGGGAGCTTGCCAGCGAGAAGAGTTCATTGCCAAGCTCATGATTTCAATCGCGAAGCACCTCGACGCCAAGCATCCCGTGCAGCATCACGGTGCGTGTTTGGCGGAGAAGGTGATGACGAGTGTCCCATGACGTTCAAGATCGACGATGCCGACGTTCCAGAAGAAGAATACGGCTGCTTTTACTGCAAGGCGTTCACCTACCTCTCCAGGTTCATCTGTCTTAAGACAGGAAAGGTCCTCTGTCTTCTGCACGCCGGCAGTCATCCCTGCTGCGATCTTCAGGAGTCGGACAGGTACCTTGGAAAGGAACATGCGCTCTATTACCGCAAGTCGGACGAAGCCATTGCCGCGATGTCCAAGAAGGTCGCAGACAAGGCAAACGTGCCCGAGGCATGGGAGGAAAGTACGAGAAGCTCTTGGACGAGGACGCTACGCCGTCTCTCAAGACACTGCGCAACCTCCTCAGCGAAGGCGAAAAGATTCCGTACGAACTCCCGTCACTGCCTGTTCTCAAGGCTTTTGTTGACCGCTGCAACCACTGGGTCGAAGAGGCAACCAACTACATTGTCCGGAAGCAGCAGAATCGCCGGAAGAACGAGAAGGCTTGGCAAATTGGGAGCCGGAAATCAATCGGGAGCGCGCAGCAGGACCAGAAAGAACGGGAGATGCGCAACGTCGCTAATGTCTACAGACTGCTCGACGAAGCCAAGCAGATCGGGTTTGACAGCCCTGAAATCCTGCAGCTGCAGGAGCGCGCCGATGCAATCAGGGCGTTTCAGGACGATGCCAGGAAAGTGTTGGAGCACCGCCAGTCGCATTCTATTGGGCCGGTAGAAAAGCTGCTGGAGGAAGGCCAGAGCTTCAACGTCGACATTCCCGAGGTCGAGCAGTTGAATCGCCTGTTGGACCAGTTGCAGTGGAACGAGAAGGCCAGCAGCAGCCGAGGGACGCAAATGACGCTGAAGGATGTCCGGGAGCTCATTGACGAGGGCAATCGGCTCAGCATTCCTGTTTACAATGACCACCTTGCGTACTACATGGAGCAGTTGACTAACGGTCACATGTGGGACAAGAAGGTCCAGGAGCTGATTAACGCGGACATTATCCATTATCCGCAGCTTCAAGCTTTGGCTGATCAGATGCACACCCAGAACTGGCCATTCTCGCCAGAGACTGTGGCAGCTGTGGACCAGATCCTTCACAAGCAGCGCGAAGCGCATCGCCAGGTCATGGATCTGAACGAGCGCTCCCAGAATCCGACTACAAGAAGAGGCCCAAGTACTCTGAGGTTGCCGAAGTCATGAAGAAGATCGAAGAACTCCAGGCCAAGCCAGCTGGGACACACGAGCTCGAGAAGGAGCAGAAGCGGCACGAGGACTGGATGCGCAAGGGCAAGAAACTGTTCGGCAAGACGAATGCGCCGCTGCACATCCTCAAGAGTCACATGGACTATGTGCTCGATCGGAATCTCGACTGCTTCGACATCGTCCACGACAAGCCGCGCGTGCCCGCGGAGCCTGCATCGAGGGAGCCGAGCCCAGAGCGGGATAAGGTCAATAGGTTTGAGGATCCTAAGTTCCGCGAGGTGTTCTGCATCTGCCGGCGCACCGAGGCCGGTGATGATCGAGTGCGAGCTCTGCCACGAGTGTATCACGGCAAGTGCCTCAAGATTGCCCGGGGCAAGGTCAAGGAGGATGACAAGTACACGTGCCGATCTGCGACTGGCGCGTCAAGATTCCCCGTGATGCCGCCCGTCCCAAGCTGGAGGACCTCATCACTTGGCAGGAGGAGATTCCCAACTTGCCGTTTCAGCCGGAGGAGGAGGAGGTCCTCAAGAATATCATTGACAACGCGACTGAGTTCCGCAACCATATCGCCTCGTACTGCAACCCGATTCTGGCGACGGCTTCGGAGGCGGAGACCCAGCGGTTCTACCTCCGTAAGATCGAGGGCGCCGAGATCCTCTTGGCATACGAGACCAACTTCTTCCGGCAAGAGTTGCACAAGTGGAGCCCCGTCGCTCCAGAACCACCCCGGTCCTCGAGGTGTCGAAGAGCACTCGCAAGCCTCGGCCGACCAAGCTGCAGAAGCTGGCTCAGTACGGTGTCGACGATCCCGATGATCTCCCTGAAAGTGTCAAGGGCAAAGCCAACAGTCTGAAGCGCAAGGCCCTGAACGCGGAGGCCGCAGCCGCCGCCGCAGCCGGTCCGCCTGGCTCCATCGTGATGGTCGGCAGCCCCAGCTACGGCCCGCATCCGCACACCTTCTTTTCCCGCACTTCCTCCGGCCAGCCCACAACACCAGGCCTCGCCAACAGCTCTCACTCCCACCCCTCATCCACCACCGACCCCTCCTCCTCGCACAACCAGCGAGGCCGCACCACCTCCGGCTCGCTCCTTCGCCCCGACCCCATGGACATCGACCCGTCCTCCTCAGCCCACCATCATCGCCCGCCCTTTTCCTGCGCGACGTCGCCGGCCCGGGCGGAGGCGGCCCGCTGCTCTCGGCCCCAAGCGAGACCAAGCACGACCTCGAGGAGCGCCTGCTCCGCGGTACGTTTGACGACGAGGAGCTCAACGCGCACCTGTCGACGGACCACGGGAGGCAGAACGTGCTGGAGATCTTGTCGAGGACAGAGATTGGGCGTCGCAGGGCAGAGGAGATGTTTGGGGCAGGCGTGTGGGCTGCATGGGACGGGACGGCGACTGCTAGGTCGGGCGTGGGTGGTTCGGCCGGTCCCGCGGTGGGTGGTGGCGGTACTGCTGGTGCGGGTGGGGTTGGCGGTGTGAGGGATAATGATCCGATTGGGATTGGGGTGGGGGATGCGGGCGACGGGGATGACAGTATGTTTGTGGACTTGGTGAATCAGGACGATGAGGAGGAGGGCGAGCATGGGCATCATCAGGGGAGAAAGAAGGGAGTGGAGCAGCAGCAGCAGCAGGGTCATCATCAACAGCAGCAGCAGCAGCATGGTTCCACGCCGGATGCGGAGGGAGGGTTTTTGGGCGAGGAGGAGAGGGGCGAGGCGGCTTCGTGGATGGATGCGAGCGGGAGGAAGGATTAGTGGCGTTTTGATGGATAGCGGAGGAGGGCTGGTCATTGTCTCAGGACGGTGGTTGGTGAACGGTGCATTCTGGCTGGCGTTGTTGTGCGTGCTGGATTTTGCTGGCGTTGAGCTTGTTGCTTCCCTTGCGACAGCAGTGAGCGCCTCTGGGGAAGGCTTCTCCGAGACGGTATCGACATATTGATATCTGCATTGTTTTTGTACACTACTGTTGTAACTATTATTGCGTCTTGAGTTAATGCCGCGATGAAAGGGCAGGACTGGGTTTGGTGAGATACCCGGCGGCGGCACCACCACTTCTACTACTACTACTTGCATTAGAGGAGTCCCCTGGGGGCCAAATGGATGGCTTGCTTGTTCGCTTGCGCTGGAGTTTGCTGGAACGGTTAGGTTAGGGTTAGCAGGTGATAATTCAACAGAACTCAAGATCATGTTCAAGATTTTGCTAGTCTCGGCAATTCTAATTAGTGCTCTAATGCCGTCGCTCGGCCTAGGACCCGATGTTAAAATTAACCGCAGCATCTCGATGGAACTGGATAACAGATGCTATTCCGTCCCTATTTATATTATTTTCCAAGATTCTTATACATATATAGCTAGCTATTGGGAGGCAGTCCAGGAAGAGTGAAGGCACCCTCGAGTCCTCGGTTGCTCCTTGCTCTACTGTAATGCGTCTCGATATAGTAACATATGCTGGCCCTTTATCTTTTTTTTTTTTTTTTTTTCCCTTTCTATCTGTCTTTTCTTTTACTCTTTCCTTCTTTCTCCGCCTTCGTTGTGAGGCTGATAGTCTGGTGCGATGAACAAGGGAGGTCTTACAATC
Organism: Achaetomiella virescens; assembly: GCA_031001845.1. Lineage (NCBI taxonomy): Eukaryota > Fungi > Ascomycota > Sordariomycetes > Sordariales > Chaetomiaceae > Achaetomiella > Achaetomiella virescens. The sequence goes on from JARNGD010000077.1 coordinate 64,518, forward strand.
TCCCATGCTGTACGCTTAGGAAGTCCGGCGTGCTCTTTCCTTTTTTGTCTTGACATAACCGTCCGTCTTACGTTAACGTCAACGCAAATCACCAATGGTCGCACAAGTAACTATCGAGTGCCGAGGCTCTCTTTCATCCTCGTTACCAAGCTCTTCCTCCCCGGCAACCATCCCCGTACAGTGGTGGACCCTATAGGATGATCTTGATCAAGATCCGGCGCTCTGGACAGGGCAATGCATGTTAGTAAGTAGATCTCTTCGGCGGTATTCTGCAGCTCGGACGGGGTAATAGAAAGGAGTGTCTCATGGAGACTCCTGCAAAGAAGATCTGCAATCCCTGCTGCCGTGGTGGCCGGGAAGCCTGGGTGGGAGTCAGGAACAGAAAGTATGATCTGATCTGGGCGGGTCTAGTCTGTGTTGATCTTTGCCGATGGCGATGAGGAGCTGTGAGGATCGAGGCGGGTTGACCACGTCTTTGCCATGCGATTTGAGGCAAGAGAGGTTTTGGGAGCCTGAGAGGATGTCACGACCGGCACGTGGTGGCCAGGAATAGGTACAGAAGAATTTGCTTCTCGGGGGTAGCGAGTTGATCGGAATTTGACCCGGAAGCGAGACTGCTTCCGAGAAGAATCAACAGCCTGGCGAGCGGCAGGGCTCGACCTAATCATGGTTAACTTTATCGCGGTTACGTTTCATCGTCACGGAGAAGCATGGGACGAAAGGAAGCACTCCCGACGAGCAAAGTCGGGAATGATCGGCAAACCCAGTGTTGTTTCCATTGTTTCGTTTCCTGGGCCGGACCCCAGCAGCGAGGTGGAGCCAGTGACGCCCCCAACACCGTGACCGCCGTGAAGAGCCTATTGGCCCTGCAATCCGGAAGAGTCCCTCCTCCACCTGTGCCTGAGCTTCGGATTCTGCACATCGACTGGACAGTGGTGATCCCTGTTTGATCTGAACTTCGTCGCTCGGGAGAGACCAGGAGATGAGGGGCGCCAAGGAGGAGAGCTTGAAAGGACTTGAAGCATATTCTGTGATGAGCGGCAGCCGAAGCAGTTGCCGCGGGCTCTTGCTCCTGGGGCTATTAACTCCCTTCGGACCATGTCCCCGGGGTTCGTTTCGTTTCGGGTTGTTTGGCATCATGGCAGCCGGTGAGAGGTGAGACTCGGGGCTCCCCAGGAATGGACAAGGACAAACCACGCTGGTGGGTTCGGTGCTGCCATTTTTCCACCGCTAGCGCGCTCTAGCGCATACCCAGGATGGAAGTTTCGCAACGCTAGCCAGGCGACGGCGCGAGATGGTCGTCGCTCGGATGCGTCGCCCACGGACCGGCGAGGGGCGAGAGAGTGAGTCCTCCCGACGTTTCGGTTGGCCTTCTTTCGGGCTTCGAGGCTTCGACGCTATCCCCCAAGGGTAAAAGCTCCTGGATGAAGCCAGGGGCGCGCTTCAGATCTTCATTCGAGGGAGCTTCGAGCAGATGGTCAGGAAGCAAGGATTTCCCAGTACGGATATTCCTTGAAAGGAAGCTCAGGGCGGACTCCCTCCCACCAGCCCCTATCCCACAAACTGCAACGTTTCTCCTTCTCAACGCACGCCGCGTCCGGATAATTGCCTGACGAGGCGGGACAGACCAGACCAATGCAGGGTGATCACCGTCGCAGCGTGACATTTGGAAAGGGCCGTGAGGGTGGGTTGAGGTTACGCTGTACCTGCAGCAGGAGGCACGGGCTTGACCAGGGGTTGCCTCACCACGTTGTGGCCCAGCCGGCGGCGCCATTTTCTGGAAAGCCCAACTGGAACGCCTCCCGGCCAGTGGCTTCCTACACTACGGGGATAGCGTGCCTTGTGCGCAACAGTGGGCATGGCGGTGGGGCGGATGCAGGAGCGTACCGACCGCAAACCACAGCGAATGGTCCCTGTGCTGTCGCTAATCGCCGCCCGCAGTGGCAGTGCGAGCTGCAGCGCGCTGAGGGAGCGCCCGGATTTTCCTGACTTTTCAGAGAATGAAGAAGTCGGCGCCATAGTGAGCGTCCAAGGATGGGCATTGAGACGGTGCTTCCAGGGGGTGCACTTCGCACCCCTGAGACGCTGGCGATGCTCAGTCGATGCTCGGTCGTGAGGATCAAGAATTGCTCTCCTGGGCCGCCAAATTCAGAATTACCTTGCAAGAACTCCCGACTCGTTATCCAGTCCGTGCGAGCGCGGGTAATCCAGCCCCGTTCTCCAGGCGCTGTTCTCGTTGATCAGCCCATCGCTCGTTCGATCAAGATCCGTGAGCATGAAAGTTTCTTTTGCGGAAACTGGCCAGCCCGCGAAAATCCACGCACTCCTGCTGCCAGCGCCAACAACGGAAGGGAACGGTTCGGCTATAAGTGGGTACAGCGGGAGGCGAGAAAGCTGGGCGCGCTTGGAAATGCAGATTCGAGAAGGCGTCCGCAGAGAGGACGGGGCGAGTTGGCAGCGGCAGAGAAAAAAATCGATCAACCAGCGGACGACCTGCAGAAGGGGACCGCAAAGGGGTGAAAGCGACGGCGTAGTGGTCTCGGCGAGTTGGAAAGCCCGAATTCGTTCGACGCCGAGATTGGTTTCCATTGTTGGAGAAAGATTGCGACGACAAGGCGTGGCGAGACCGATGAGACATCCCACATCAGGCGGCGGCATACTGCCAATCTTAAAACCTGGTACGAATAAGCCCTCTCTTTTACTCAAGCTGTGCTTCGTCGAGAAGCAAGGCCGCTGCAGTTCCCCTTCATCTCGCGTGCCTGCAGTTCTCTGCTTGTCGGGACAAGACAGGGAGCGGACAACACGAGGACAAGTAGGGGCAGGCGTGGCAAGGGCTCTGTGGAAAAGACGCGCAAGGGAGACCTTGAGACCCCACCTTAGTTACCCCTCTCATCCCGAGCTTCACTTGGCGGTTTCCCGATCCATCCATGTGAAGACTCCGCCGGCCCCACGGGCTCGTTCCATGCTCCATCCATGTCACCATGCAAGAGTTCTGTTCTTTCTGCTGTCGGCTTTTGCCCTCGTCTCCCTCTCTTCTCTGATGCCAACCCAAAAAAGGGTAAAAAAAAGATGTCACTGCTCCCACTGACCTGACCCTTGCGGCAGACACCCCTGGTTCCGCACTATTGAGTGTTACTGCTTGAATCACACAAAACAAGCGCCCGCCCGCGGCATTTGACCTCTTTTGCTTTTGGTCCGACTTTCCTTGCCCGACACTCCATCCATCTGAACAACGCAACAGACTCCATCACATATTGGTTTGCTGCACTGACAACGCAGGCTGGCACTTCCTTCGCTGGTTGCTTGTCCCGTCTAGTTCACCAGTCCGCCACCAATCGCAGCGACCGCCGCAGCGGCCTGTTTGCTGCCCCACCGCGTCACGAGCACAGCTCCCGTCCCGTTGTCGAATCCCGACTCGGCTCCCTGCAGACCGCCACAAGTGGCAGATCGCGCCCCCGGCCTGACGGACACTGAGACCACCGAGACCGCATCCACGTACCAACTCAAGGCCAGCAAGGTCGAGCAGACATGGGCCTGTTTTCGAAGAGGGATCGGGCGCCCAAGGCGGCCCACAACCCGCAGCCGACGCTGTCGAATTCTCAGTCAAAATCGTCGCTTACCTCGGGCTCCTCGAGCATCACCCCCATCAACACAAGCGCCCGCATCATGAACCGGACATCGGCTGGCACGAGCACCACGGGCGGCCCCGGTACTCCGCTGACCCCCTTCTCTCCGGGCCGATCCCCAACATCGCCATGCCCCGGCCCCCAGACCCGCAGCTCGATCGGCGGGCTACCTGCGCAGCCTGGGCGCCGTCAGGGACCGCTGCAAGATTGTCACCTCCAAGGCGTACAAGAACGAGCTGAAGCACTTTGACGTCGACCTGCGGAAATTCCCGGATGTCGTCTCGTTCGTCGCGAACATCATCAAGGTGAGCTCGCTGGGATCGGACGGAAGTGGGCGCTGCGGGGTTGTCCAGAGCCTCACCACCGCCCTCCGTTACGGCACGCAGCCAGCTAACCAGAGAAACAACATCACAGCGCGACTACGATGCTCCCTTCACAAGCATCCCGCCGCATGGTCGGTATCAGCATTTCGGCGTCGGTGGGCGAGACAGGATTGCGCACCTGTTGGCGACATGGCAGGAGGTTGACAACACGGAGAATGCAAGCGCATAATCGACCTGTTCCTAGTCAGCGTGCTGCTAGATGCCGGCGCCGGCACGGAATGGAGCTACAAGAGCCCAGAGAATGGGGGGTCTACAGGCGATCGGAGGGTATTGCTGTTGCGACCCTGGACATGTTCAAGACGGTGGGTCCAGCGGTTTCCCATTCATTACCAGACTCCGTATATCCTAACGATTTATCCAGGGCATGTTCTCTGGTAATAGCAACAATAAGTACCAGGTGGACAAGGAGGGCCTGCGGCACCTGACGGTGGATATCCTCGCTCAGGGGCTGCAGTCGAGGCCCGGGAACGAAATGGCCGGCCTCGAGGGCAGGGCACAGCTGCTCATCCGCCTCAGCAACGCGCTCGAGAACAGGGAATTCTTCGGCGATGACGGGAGGCCAGGCAACATGCTCGGTAAGCTCCCCCTTTCTTTCCCCTCCGAGAACAACCTTCTGTTAACACAATCCCAGACCACATCCTCTCGCACCCCTCGACCCAAGCCTCCAGCGTAATCATCGTCCCGATACCCGTTCTCTGGAACGTGGCTTATGACGGGCCTCGCGCCCATCTGGCACCTTCCCGCACCGCCATCAACGGCGTCTCGCTCGGCGATGCCTGGCCGTGCAGCTCGATGCCGCAGCCCGCCCAGTCGCCGTCCAGCCCGACCTTTTCGCCCTTCCCAACACCACCGGCCAGACCAATGGCGTCGCCCCATGGGAGAGCATCCTCCCCTTCCACAAGCTCACCAGTGGCTCACTTACTCGCTCATGCAACCCATGCAGAGCATCATGAAATCCAGTTCGCGGGGCAGGAGCTGCTGACGGGCCTGCCGAGTACCGGAATGGAGGTCTGTTCATCGACTTGGGCGTGCTGACGTTGAAGCCCGAGGACCAGGAGCGCGGGCTGAGGCATTATGCCGAGTACTGCCAGCGGACGGGGACAGGCGGCGTGGAGGTCGCGCCCATGTTTGAGCCTGGCGATGATGTCATTGTCGAGTGGCGGGGTGTGACGGTTGGGCTCTTAGATCTGCTGACGGTGGAGGTGAATAAAGCGTTAAAGAACGAGCTACAGGGGCATGAGTTGAGTCTGGCGCAGGTGTTGGAGGCGGGGAGCTGGAAGGTTGGTTCTTTCTTCTTTCCCTATATATGGCTATGGACGGTGATGTGACTGATTTGCTGACTTGTTAACACAGGGAGGCCGGGAAATCGCCGAGGTCAGCAGGCCAAATACCAAGGAGCCGCTATCTTGATCGACAGCGACGGGACTGTGTTTTAAAGTAGTTTGAACGGGATTCGGGGAGGGTTGCGGTTGGGTTCAAAAAGGGAACGGGGACGGCATGGGTGGCTGAGGGTTGCTTTGGGTAGGAGAGTGGGTATTGCGTGGCTGCATTGCGCCCTCCTTTTGCCATGGGTTGGGTTTCTCAGCTGGGTTTCGACTACTTTTGGGGGCATTTATCGGGTTGCATCTTCCCGCCTTGCTCCTGCATGTTTTGTCAGGGATAGCAGGGTCCAAAGCTGACGGTGGGCGTGTTCACTGCACTGCTTTTGTTTTCATCTTCATGCATCAGTGGGAGGCAATGCCGCTGCTCTTTTGTGGGACTCTTTGTGCATACATTGCCCCATTCCGGTTCCTCTCGTGAAAGTCTGGTCATCGACAACGCTGGCAACGAACCCATCTTGTGATGGCCTGTAATATGGCCCAGCATCTCCTTCCTTGTCCTTTGATGGATGTTCAGGTATTCTTGGTACCTAGTAGCAGCGGGGCTTCACTTTTCTTCTCACATACGGTCCTGTCGAGTTGTCCATTGCCCGATGTTGACTGCCCCTTTTACCCCTGGCGAAGAGTCGACAGAACCAAAAGCTCCCCACAAATGCTCGCATTTCCCTTGTGACTCTGCCCTTCTGCCTGTAGGAAACTGCTTGTAGGCTTCTCTGATAGCATGGAGGCCAGGCAATCTACATCCCGACTCGCACTTCTCCAAGAGTCTCTGGGGAAACGCTCGCAGATACCTTGTGCCTTCCACATTGGGTAACAATGATGGACTCAGCCCCTCACCTCCCCTTTTCTCCCAAGCCTGTTCCTTCCCACTTCATGTCCTGACACGGTCCCTCCAGCACCCTGACTTTCGCTGGCGAGTGAACCAGCCCATACCCCACCATGTTGGTGTCGCCGAAACCCTTGGGCCCGCGCCAATCCGCGTGATAGGCCGCCTGGTCTGGTTTCCTCTTTGATTATCCTTCGTCTCTTTCCTCTTGTGTTCGGATTTTCTTTCCTCTCTTTTTTACCAGGCATCGACAGAGTTCATGTGGCAGTTGTGGACCAGACTACTTGTTGGTGCTGCCCGTGAACAGTCGGCAAGTCAAAAACGTCACAAACAACAACGGAGTGCATGTTCAAGCAGTTTCGCAGCAGCAGTATCTCCACAATGTACCGCGGTTCTAACACCAACCGCGGCGGCTGCCGTGGCGGTAGAGGCCGTGGGGGCAGCAAGCGTGGCGCGCCTCGCGGCCCAGGTGGGAGCAGCCGTGGTTCCTACCATGGCATCAGCTGGCGCGACTCCATTGGGGCTGCTGCGCCTAGTTCAGAGACCATCTCGATTGTCGCGCCCTCTACTGCTGCTGCTGGAGGCGCAGGCAAGCGTGGCCCTAACCGCCCCAAGTAAGCAATCCAGTCCCTCCTCGGGCCGCTGGAGAGTTGGCAGCAACTTTCCGCGTCGCAGCTTGCTCCCTCCGTAATACCGGTCTGCGAGAGATGAGAAGAACTCGCTGACACTCTTCCAGTCTCAACCTCGCCCAAATCTTTCGGTTCTTCAACCCGTCTTCGACTGACTTCAAGCCGGGGACTGTGAGCACCCTCAACCCCAGCGAGGAGTTTCCCGACGGCGTCGCAGTTGCGCTCGTCTATCTCGACGACCAGCCGCGGTGGATGTCCGAAGACATCATCTACGCCGACTCCCGCCTCGACCTCTTGCCGGAGTACCAGGAACAAAGGTCCCTGGTCGACCGCCAGCAGACGGAGCCGACCCCCGAAGACTTGATGGCTCGCATTACCGCCGAGCTAACTGAGTCGATCGACTTCAAGCGTTACGGCCTCGAGGACGGTCCGGACATGGAGGTATTCGACGAGGATGACAACATTCAGGCCATGGTCGTCCCCGGCGAGTGGATGCAGAAGAGCCATGAGCTGCCCGAGCTGGCGCGCGTCGACACCCCGAGTATCAAGTATGCCCGACGAGGAAGCAGGCTGTCGCTGTTTACATGAACAGCTCGGTCAAGAGTGGGTTCAAGTTCATCGCCTGGTTTGCCATTGAGGAAGTTGAGCTCTTTGCTGCAAAGTCCGTCGATCTCGTCAGAAACATGCAGGAGAAGAATTGGGAAGGTGACATCGAGCATGACTGGTAAGTAACATTCTGGAAAGTTCTGTTCTTGACTACGACCGCATTGGGCATGAGGACGGCGGTTTTGGGTATCAAAACTCTCCCTCCTGTTTACCGCAAGGCTCGGTTCACCCTCAAAAATGGCTAAAACCCATGTCCATCCAGGGCTGCGATCAAGCTGCGTAAGATCAAGAGGAACGAGGCGGAGTGGCGCTCGTTCCCGCGTGTCGTGCGCTCTAACAGCCAGACCATCGTCAGCTTGAACGCCAGGAGCGGTGAACCTGAGGACCGTAAGAACGGCGACCACAATATTGCCAGCAACTCCGCTCTTGACGCAGACGATCGCAAAAAGACCGAGCTTGCGATGTCTGCCGGCCTTGAGGCAAATGGAGGCGAGGCCAAGCAATATTCGAATACTGGTCAGGATGTTGCTACTGAAGTCCCTTGCAAAGACGGCCAGGACTCGATCCACCTCAATGAGGGGACCGAGCTTGCGAGGTCCACCATGCTCCAGGCCAGGAAAGGCGATTCTCAGCACCTGGAGACCCTGGACGAGTATGTTGAGACAGTCACTTCTGAGAGCAGAGACGCTTGTGGCGACAACGGGGAGCATACTATTGAGAAGAGTCTTGGTCCGGAGACGAAGGAAGCCGATGCTGAGGGCCTTGAGAACCCGGACCGTGATGTTGCCGGCAAAGTATCCCTTGAGAAGGACGAGGATGCGAGCCTGGAGAAGAAGGACGTTGAAGTCGCTGTCGCAACTGACAATGAGAAGGCTGAGGTCGTGAACTCTACAAGTGTCCGGGACAAGGAAGGCAGTGCTAAGCATCCGATGAGTGATGGACAGGACCAGGACAAGGCAGCCAGTCAGCAGGCCATCAAGCAGGCGTGCCGGGATGACGAGAAGACTGAGGTCGTTGCAGTCAAGCAAGAGGATGAAGGGAAGGATGCTGGGGATTTGGGGATGAATGAGGTGAAGAAGGAGATGAAAAAGGGCAGGAGGAGGATACGAAGCATGATATCAATATCGCTAAGGAGAAGGAAGTGGAGGCGAAGAAAGAGGTGGGTGAAGCTGTTGACATGAGGGTGAAGGAGGACCAGGAGAAGGATATGAAGGCTGAGATCAAGGTGGAAGAGACTGAGCTAAAGCTGGAGTGTGTAGAGGAGTGGAAGATGGAAGAGGTGGAAGAGATGGAAGAGGCGAAGTAGGAAGTTGGGCCGAAGGAGGGTGTGGGCATGAACTCCAAGCGGGAGGCTCTGTTGAGCCTGAAGGAGGAGGCTGATCTCAAGGGCGTCGTTGAGGACGGCGAGGAGAAGTGCAGTAGCGACGGCCTTGCTGGAGCTCTTGCTGCCAACAAGGATGCTTCGGAGGAGAAGATAGGGGAGGGCACGGAGGCGGGGGTGTAGGTTAAAGACGGGGCCTGGGAGGGTAAAACGGAGGAGGTGATCATTGGGAAGAAGCAACTCTAGAGGCACTGGAAGGGCTGCTATTTGGCGCTAGCTAGATTTGCCATATTTGCGCAATTAAGCACGTATGCTCTCTTTGAATGACAAGTATTTATAGCCCAACGCTATGAGCAACCTTCGCACTTGGACAGCTTAATCAATACCAGTGCGTTCACTGCCCGGCCGCTAGCACTGATGCTGGGGTTCTTGTGATGAGAACTCACGGACTCAGTCTTTACCGCGGCCACAACCTGTCCGAGCCTTGCCGGAGAGGATGTCTGCTGACAAAATCAATGACTTGTTGAGAAGAAGCAACTCGTCTTGGGTGATATATTCATATATTCATAGATGTCAAACATGCCTGGTCATTTTCTTCCCTTCTCCTTTTTGCTTTGTTTTGGTTGTTCAATATTTTTTTCGTCTGTCCGACAACCTGGTAGGTACTGAAATCTATTGGTTCCATCAGCACTTCTACCAGTTCTTTTCTCGACACCAACAGTTATCTCGGACTCCTGATATCTTCACGTGGGGCTTGCAAAAGGCACATCCCCCATGATCCATGCCATCATTAGCCGTGTTAATTGGCTTCTAGGTATCGTCTAAAGGAATGTAAGAAGAAAACCAATTTCCCAAATTCTGCGAAGGTCCATTATCCAATCGATACCCAACTCCTATACTCCAAGCCCTCGTTGCCATCTTCCGCCCCATCATCTGTCCCTCCAATATCGCTCAGCACCTCCCCACTCCGTCCTTCTTCAGCCGCAAAGCGTAAAGATAACATCCTTCGTCGCCGTGCACACCTTGACCTGGCTGCCCGCCGGCGGAACACCCGTCGGCCAGATAATCGACGGGCAGGTCTGCTCGGCACTGGCTACGACCAGCTTCTTGCCGACAAAGCCGTCGCCGAAAACGTCGCTGAGGTCATACCAGATCTTGTCGCCGTCGAGGTTGTACGCGAAGATGGTCTGCGGCGCGCCCGTGTAGAGGCCGTCTGCATTGCGCGTCACCTTGAGCGCCTTGCCGCCCGTCACCGGGTCCTTGCGGAACTCCTCGCCGTAGTACCCGCCCTTGCTCAGCTTGTAGGGGCCCGTGACATCGGAGCCCACAGACCACACGTGCACCGTGTCGTCGCAGTTATTGACCACACGCGCCATGCCCCAGGCGGAGGTGAGGGGGGCCGCGGCGGTGAGGGCCAGGAGGGTGAGTTTGCTCAGCATGGTGGTGGTGGTGGTGTTGTGTGGTATTAGGTGTTGGTGGGCGAAGTGAGATCTCCTGTGTCTTGATGTCTAATGTCTCAGGAGCGAGTGACTGCTGAGGGATGTATCCTGTTGCCAACGGAGAGATAAGCCGGTCTTATATGCACCTACCGAGCCCCTGGTTCTCGAGGGCACCCGCGCCATATCCCCGGCTGTATCTTCATGATCTGACGCCGTCGATCCTCCGTTCTGCACGCTCGAAAGAGCATCACCTCGGGCTGCCCTCCTCCTGTTGGTCAACCGTCCACCAGCGCCCCTCGACGGTTCTCATCGAGTAAGAAAAACAAGCAAATACGAGCTGGGCGAGCGGAGACCCCAGTAGGCGTCCACAGTTCCTGCCCGATGTAGCCTGATCTGAGCCTAGTGTTGGAAGTCTGGAGTCATGTGCCCGCGGACATCAGGGTATCGCCAGGCTGACAGCTGATCGGCGGCGTCAGACGTGCAGAATCGTATTGTCGCGCAACGTCAATATACCATGCGGCTTGGAGGTTAGAGTGCGGGGAACCGTCTGGGTCCTTGCGTGACTTCTCGCTTGCGCCGTTACATCGCTCCCGAGACCTGGCGGCGGGTGGGCTGAATCGCACACGAGGATGTCGGCACTGCAGGGCGGTCCTACCCGCCGATCTTGACCCTTTCGAGCGAACGCTGGGGGAAGGATTGCACAAACTGCAGCCCACCGGGGCTGAGTGGAACAGTGGATTGATGAGGATGAGGTGAGGATATATCGATGATACAAGGAGAGGCGATGCAGATTGGAGCTCGAGAGGTCGGCAGCGGCTTCCGGTCAGCTCGGCAGGGTCAAGCCACCGACGACATCCCGCGGCTTTCGGTTCCGCCGTCTGACCGAGGCTGATAACCTGACGGTCTGATGAAGCTACTCGCCAAAAGCCCGTGTGCCACCAATATCGGCCGACCACGATATGGCTCGTATATGCAGCTGGGTGCGACTAAGGTTGTCTTGGCAAACATCGCAGAGGCAGCCGAGCTTGGCTCCGCTTGAGTTAATCGGGTTGTAGCCGGATCGGGAATGCTAGATTCGGCATGGCTAACAAACGGGCATTCTCCTTCAAGGGAAGATTCGACGGGACGAGAGCATGCGGTGTAACTTTTTGAGCAGGAGAGGCTCGACAACTCACGCTCGAGATGCAAACATCAGAAACAAAACGTGCTCAACCCAGCACCCGTGGGCTGACCAGATTCCGTGACTTGCCGCAAGGCTAGCGGTTACGTCGGCATGGCGACCAGTCAATCGACGTCATCATTTATACGCTTTGCTGTGTCATCCAGCTATCCGTGGTGGTTTCTCCTCAGTTGCGAATACCTAGCTGCCGTCGCTCGTCTTGGGCAGTAAGGATCCAGAAGTTAGCACATTCACCGCAAGGCAATGGGCCTTCGAAGCGTGGATAGAACCCGACGCTGATCATGATGCTTACCAGGGGAGCATGTCGTTGAGCGAAGATGGAACCTGATAGGTTTTCCAGAACCCAAGCTCAGGTGATGTTTACGGTTCGCGTGGCGATCATTGTGGGTCTCGATTTGCTCCAACCGGAAAGCGGACAGGCCGGAATAGTGGGGCAATACCAAGGGTCCTTCACCGCCCAGGTCCTCATGATTCTGCCTGTTGACCCCGCCTGAATTTTGAGAAGTTCAGTGGGGCGAGGGCTTCCCAAATCGCAACCCTCCGCGCGACGACATCACATGCTGGATGAATAAGGAGAATTGTCAAACAGCTGAAGTACGAGCTCTGAAAGTACAGATTTCAGAAGGAGACATAGCCGTCTTGAACCGTGGAACCGCGACGGAACCTGTTGCCTCGGACACACGCCGAGGATCAGAGGCCCGCCCCCGCCAACATGGAACAGACCCCAGCACCAACGGCGCAGACGGCAACACCGTCCAAGCCCATCCACTCGCTGGTCATCGACGCAAATGCCATCATCAGAAATGATCCCAGCGTCTCGTCTCTGCTTGCTCAAGCAGAGGAGATTTACACCATCCCTGCCGTGGTTTCTGAGAGTGCGCCTCCTTCCTTTGAGCTGGTTTGGTCACATTCCTCACCTCTTTCCCAGTCCGCGATGAGGCGACGAGATCACGGTTTCAGACGACGTTGTCCCCTTTTCTCAAGCTCCGAAACCCCCGGGCCGAGTCCGTCAAGTTCGTTACCGATTTCGCCCGGAGGACTGGTGACCTCCAGGTCCTGTCCAAGCCCGATCTTCACCTTCTCGCCCTTACCTACGACCTGGAACTTGAGAGGAATGCGGCGACGTATGAAGCTCCTCCGAAGTTTGCTGGCTTAGCATATCTAACATACGTCGGCTAGTGGCGGTTGAGGAAAGACCCAAACCAGAAAGGGGTGAATGGAAAGCCTCCAGGGAAGGAAGAAGCGGGCTCCGATGAGCAGGGCAAGGCCGAGACAGAAGAGACTGAGGCAACTGAAGCATTGGCCGCGACTACTGAGACAACCAAGGAGCAGGAGAATGCTGCACCCGAGCAATCAGCAACCGAATCTGTTACCGAGAAACTACAGGATCTCGACCTAAACAAGCGCTCCGCCGAGGAAGCCACCCCTGGTGATAGAGAGAACGTCACCACAGAAGATGACGATAGCGACGGGGAATGGATTAGTTCGTTCCCTGCTTCTTCCCTTTTCCCACCCACAACCCGTTGACCATTGTAAAACAGCCCCGAGCAATATCAAGAAGTATCAGCAGCGCGAGAACGCACAGGTCGATTCCGCAACCAGTACAACGTGTGCTCCAGGCCGCCTTGATCACGACGGATATGGCCATGCGGAACGTGGCCCTTAGGATAAACCTCAAGTAGGTATTTCTGCATGCTTTTGGGAACGCGCGCTGACAGTCGCTAGTCTCCTGGACTCCGGTCTCGCCCGCATCACATATCTCAAGACCTGGGTATTGAGGTGCCACGGCTGCTTCAAGGTGTGCAAGGACATGTCGAAGCAGTTCTGCCCCTCCTGCGGCCAGCCCACCTTGACCCGTGTCCTGCAGCACCGACGCCGCTGGCAACTTTACACTTCATCTCAAGAAGAACTTCCAGTACAACAACCGCGGGAACGTTTACAGCATCCCGAAGCCGACGCACGGTACGGCCAACGGCAGAGGCAAAAACGTCCAAGGCGGGGGCAAGAACGGGTGGGGACGGGAACTGATCCTGGCTGAGGACCAGAAGGAGTACACGAAGAAGCTGGAGGAGGAGCGCAGGACAAAGTACCGAGATCTCATGGACCAGGACTACCTGCCGGGCATCCTGACCGGATCGAGAAACTCTGGCACTGGGAGAATTAAGGTCGGGGCGGGTCGCAATGTCAACGCGAAGAAGCGGAGGTGATTCGGGAGGTAGGCCACATCACGTATCACGGCGTTTGGAATGGGCGCTTTGGATGAGAAATAATGTGGCAACACGATTTTGCAATTCCTGCTTGGCGAGGCAAGCTGTAAAGACCAAGTAACGCCGTGATGTGTAAACCCATAACCAAGTCAACGCCAGCCTCTTTTCTGTTCGACTCCTGACAGCCATGGGCTGAAAGACACCCAGTTCATCCCCACAAAAATCCTCACTCCCTTCCTCTCTTGGAAACATCGCCGGTTGACCGTGCGCGACCATCCATCGAGTCGTGGGAGGTCGAGACCAGAGAACCGGCCTATCCTTCGCTCGTCGAATGTGGCATTGCCTCGCTAACATGCCGGCTCTGGAGAGTGCGCTCACTCATCGCTTGATGCCGTTTCCGGAGCCGAGATCGTTCAAGTGTCCTCCTCTTTCATCCCAGAAGCATGCTCCAATGCTGAATTTACTCTGCTCCAAAGCGTTAGTCTCCGCGCCACACCATCGAATCAATTGATAGGGAAATAACGGTAAAACGTACTCTGCTGCGCAAGCAGAACCGCAAAACGCTTGCGGATGGCCAAGCGGTGGCGCGACCACTTGTCGTCGGGCGAGAAGCGCGCCGGGTGCGCCGACTTGGTCACCTGCCCGTCCATGACCTTCTTGAGCGTGTAGCGCCGGCCGGAGCCGTTGGCCTCAGGGAGGTACATGAGATGCATTTTGTCGGTTGTTTTGTAGGTCGGCGGTGGCGGTGATGGGAGTCTTGTGGTTGTTGTCGTCGTCGTCGTCGTGGACGGGGAATCTAGATTGCTTGAGATTGAGTGGCCTGGAAATTTTTCGCCAATCGAGGATGGAAGGACTGGTGGGTCCATTAGAAGCTCAGTGGGGCGGTGCAGGGACCCACACGTACTCCGTACCAAGCATGCATGCCGCATTTCACCTGGACAATAATATAAAACTCGAGGTGAAAACGGGACAACTAGTTTGTTAAACTCGCTAGGAAACATAGCATGAAGGAAGACAGAACGAAGAAAGTCGAGCAATATGTCATGATATCGTCACACATCATTCTGTAATCAACCATCAACCAAGCAGTCACCAGCGAGCAACCGGAGCAATATCCAGCATCACCCATATGAAGCCGCTTCACCAACACCATCCAGAGCCCATCACCAAACCGCATCAAACATGCTTGTGAAACTGCGTCCGAACTGTACTTCACTCCTCTTGGTCAACACCACTCACCTCTGACTCCGCTGTTGACCCACATCTCACCGTCACGCTCACCCCGCGCGACCCCAGCCGTACCTCGGGCTCCGGCGAAGCCTCCCGCACCGGCGTCCTCGGCCCCTCCCCCTCCGCACTCGCCACCGACGCGCTCCTCGCGCTGGACAGCGTAGGCGTCGTCAAATTCGACAGCCTCGGCGCAGGCGGCGGCCGTCCGTCACGCTCCCGCTAGCGGACCACGGCGACGGCGGCCTCGGCATGCCGCTGCCAGCGTCATTCGACCCAAAAAACGCCGATGGGAAGGTTGGGGTCGCGCAGATATCGGCGGAACTGGCGGGCCCGCCTGCGCGGGCGACACTCGCGCGGGCGAAATCGCGCACAGCAGGCACGGCGGGTGGTAGCTGACCCCGTTCCACACCGCCGAGGGCCGGTAGCATGGCTGGAAGGGAGAGAAGTGGGAGCAGAGGCGTGTCGCGCGGCAGCTGACGCATGTTGCTGGGGTCGGGGTTGCTGATGCGAGCGCTGGAGGGAAGCTGAACGGGAGATGGAGGGGGCCGGAGCGTGCGGGTGGCGGATGGGGAAGGGAGGGGGAGGTGGCGGAGGGGGTTGGTGGAAGGGGCTGGTGTATCCGGCGTGGGTGGGCGGAACGGTGGAGGGGGAGGGGTGGTGGTGGTGGCATGTAAGATGCGTTGTAGGAGGAGAATGGGAGCGGTGGGTTGAAGGAGGAGCGGGGACTTGGGGGGAAGAGGGGGTCATCGAAGCGATTGTATCGCGGCCGCACCCGGATGGGGATGCTGGGCGAGCGGCTGCGACTGCGGCTGCGGATTGGAGATACGCTTCGGGGCCAGCGCCGGTATGGAGGAGGTGATTCGTACCGGTCGCTGCTCCGGACGGGAGAGGGCGAGGTGTACCGGCCTCGCCAGCTGCGGTATGAGGGAGGCGAGACAGAGCGTGTACGTCCTTGGGTTGTCCTGCAGATGGGAGAGAAATTGCGTCGCTTGCGGCGAGGGATATCTCGCTGGCGGAGTCTCTCGCGAGTTTTGCGGCGTGCTTCGGCGTTGTCTGACAGCACCCACGGGTTGGAGAGCCGTGCGAAGCTCGTGACACCGTCCTGATCCGCGATAACCTTGGTCTCGGCCCCTCGAATCACCACGGTGAACAGAAGGTGCTCGTCGGGGCGGGGGTTCTTCCAGAACCGGAGGTTATGCCGTTTTACTCTGGTGAAGTCGGCGCCGGGAACCGGTGGCGGAGCTGCTCTTGCATCATGACAATGGTCCAGGTCCGGGTCCGGTACCGTGTTGAGGTTCCTTTGCCCCTGTCGAAGAGGAGTTGTGTGAGGGCCATCTGTACCTTTTTGGGGAGCTTTCGGCACCTCTCCTCAAGGTCCTGCTCGTAAGTCTGAGCCTTCCTACGGAATGCTCTAACAGGCCATAGCCTCTTGTGCTTGGCCTGATAGTCCTCGATGGCGCGCAGGTGCTTCTCGACCAGCTCTGACTGCACCGATGGTTGCGCCCTCACATCCGTGTGGTCGCCAATCTCCTCATAGTTCTCAGCAACCTTGACCCCGAGCACCCTGAAGCCGTCCACTGTCTCCCGCTTGCCAGGGAAGTAGTGAATGTTCCAAGCCTCATAGACGGCCTCGTCCTGCTCTCCCTTCCTGAGGTGGCTGGCGCGGCGTCAGCATGTCCGCACCGATGAGCAGGGCTGGTGGTACTCACAATCTGGGGGCGCATTCCTGCCTGTTCCGAATCGGAAAGAATTCATATGAAGCAGTGGAGCGGCTTGAGATGCTCTCGTTGTCGCTGTACACAGTCCAGTCGTCGTCGTCCACAGCGTCAATGGCCCGAACCGGGCTTCTGCCCCTGGACGAGGTGTCCTGGGTAGGGATCATGGTGGAAGATGATCAATGTCAGGATTCAGCAAGTTCGATTGGCAACCGACGTGCGACAGCCCACGGGAGTTAACCTGAGAGCAAAGGTTCAAGTGGGACAACGAACGAAGGGATGGGCGGACAGCCGTTTTAACCTGTCATAAGATGCGGACGGACGGGAAGGGGCATAGGCAGACTCCGGGTCGTACTGGGGCTCTCCCGGGATCCACAAGGCTGGCTGCGGTCTCTTTCGGGGAAGGAGTGGGTTACACTCATTGACGGTAAAGCACCCCGTTGGCTGGGCCCAGCCTGAAAGCTGGGTGTGGTGTCTGCGAGCTGCATGGCGTGGTTGCTGCCTGGTGTCAATTGGCATGATGACCTGCAGTAAGCAGTTAAATTCGTTCCCCTCATTGGAGCGACAGCCCGGAAGAGGCCTCGAACGCCCCATCCCACGGCGGAGCGGCCAATGGATTGGGGAAAGTGGATTGCGACAGAAGCTGAGAAGCTCACTTTTCCAAAGCTGCGCACTCTCTGCGCCGTGTCACGAACCAACCATATAAGGCGCCAGGTGGGCCCCAACGTACCAACGAGGGCCAATGAGGATATGTAGAGGTGCATGTGGTCGCTGCTGCGACACAATGGCACCCAGGGCCACTTCAAGACAACAGCGACCGCTGGAGTGCCATAGGGCCGCCAACGGAAGGCGCCGACCACTAGCGGCCTATGGTCGCTCAGAGAACAAAGGCGTCCAGAAATGGCCGTAGGAATTTGGCATCTATCTTTCTGAAGGGCGGGGGAGTTCTCCAGTAAGCAACACAAGCAGTTATCACCACCTACTGTTGAAACATTGCTTGTGCATTGTTGTGAACCTTTTTGGCTTCACGAACCTCACCCATTGCATTACATACCTTCAAAAGTCCCTTTCAGAAATTGGGGCCCTAGGTTCGTCACACGCCGCCGTACAAGGCTGTACGGCGGTGCCGATGGTTCCCATACATGGTAGGTGCTCTCCGGGCATTACTTCCACCCTGAGTGTACCAAGCTACGGTCTACCATTACTATCCATTACAGTATAGGTCTCCTATCCTACTTCCTCCTACGTCTCTTCGCTAATGTATATCTATAAATGAGTTAACATACGGACTGTATATAATAAATCGTCAGCTTAGAGACCTGAGACTGAACGCATACCTCTACCGAATTGAAGCGGTGTTGGCAGATTAGTGCATTTCCGGACAAGTGAAAGAGATGGTAGAGCGTTTCCTATCCGCTGCAGAAAGTGGATGGCTTGTTGCATAGAGATGCTTTAACGCACAGATACTCACCGAGGTAGCATTTCCTTTTATAATGTTATTTCGGAGGGAGGTCGCTATTATATAATGGAAAATAGAACCCGAACCTGGAAGCCGTTTGAGCAATTATATGGTTTGCCATGGGACAAAGGAGAGGAGGCAGATTGGCGCAAGGAAAGTTTAGAGACAACGCAAGGACTAGCAGGTGGGGTTGACAGCCAGTTCTATCTTGTTAGGTATTGCTCCTCCAGTCCCTCTCCGCAACAGGCGCATTTCAGCAAAGGCAAACAAGCCACAAATCTAATTCGCCTTCCACCGTAGAGAACTCCGTTAACAAACATTCTATTGGAGGGATCCCCGCACAGAACGCGTATCTTGTCTGCCAACAGTCTAGGCATCTTTGTTATCGGCCTTGCGTAATTCGTTCTCCGTCCCCGGAACGCCGAAGGATTGTGGGGGCCTCGCGCAGCTCAACATACAAAATAAGGCCGGCCTACCCAAAGCGGTAACTGTCAAACCCAGACCCCTCATTCTCACCAAGTCTCAAGCAACTCTCCTCCTTGTTGTTCTGCACCACAACCGCGACCATGGCCACCGAGTCCATCGAGTCGGCCATCGCAGCCTCCATCGCCGCAGGCAAGATCCACGGCGCCGTCATTTGCGCCACCGACGCCGTGGGCGCCTTCGTTTACGACCGCGCCCTCGGCGAGCGCACCCTGCTGTCCGGCGAGAAGCGGCCGCAGCAGCTGACCGACATGCTGTACCTCGCCTCGGCCACTAAGTTGATCGCCACCATCGCCGCGCTGCAGTGCGTCGAGGACGGTCTGCTGACCCTGACCGGCGACCTGTCCGCCCTCTTACCCGAGCTCGCCCGCCAGCAGATCCTTCCGGAGGAAGCGTCCTCCGGCCAGCTTGAGCCTATAGCCCGCCCTATCACGCTCGAGTTGCTGCTCACGCACACCTCGGGCGCTGCCTACGACTTCCTTGTGCCGCGGCTCGCGCAGTGGCGCCAGACGCATGAGCCGCCGCTGCCTGAGGGCGCAACGCGGCCTGTCGAGGAGGCCTTCAGCTACCCACTCGCGTTCCAACCGGGCACTGGGTGGATGTACGGGCCCGGGGTGGATTGGGCCGGGCGCGCCGTGGAGCGGGTGACAGGCGCGACGCTGGGCGAGCACGTGCGCCGACGCATCTGCGCGCCGTTGGGCATTGAACCGGATGATGCACAGTTTTTTCCAGTCAAGGGCGACGCAGTGCGCGCGCGCTTGGTGGACCTCAACCCAGAAGACCCGGATGCTTTGGGCCGCGCGGTGCTTGCGGGCGGCGGGGCGATGAACCAGCGCAGCCGGGGGGACTTTGGCGGGCACGGGCTGTTCATGACTGGCGCGGACTACGTCAAGGTGCTGCGGTCGCTGCTGGCCAACGATGGGAAGCTGCTCCGGCCGGATACGGTCGAGGACATGTTCCGGGACCATGTCAGCCCCGATGCCGAGGCGGGACTCCGCGCTGCGATGGAGGGCCCCGGCGGTGTCTTCTTCCGCGTGGGCGTGCCGCTTGGCACCAACGTCGGCCACGGTCTCGGCGGTCTGCTGACGTTGGAGGATGTCGACGGCTGGTACGGCGAGCGAACGATGAGCTGGGGCGGCGGAATGACATTCGCGTGGTTCATTGACCGCAAGAACGACCTGTGCGGCCTCGGCGCCATCCAGGCCGCGCTGCCCGTTGATGTCGGCCTCGTGACGGAGCTGAAGCAGACTTTCCGCCGTGATATTTACCGCAAGTATGCGGCATGGAAGCAGGAACTGCAGTAGACGTTAAGGATAGAGAATAGAGGAGAGAAGCGTGCTTACATGTGTCTTATGACAATACAAGGTATAGAACTGCTTCTGCCAAGAGTAGAAAGGATGCTTACGCACCAAATGCCGGCGGGAATATTCCAACCCGTACGTATACTGTGCCCAAAACCTAATTCACACGAAAAAGCTCAATAAAGTAAATGCCAGTGAAGGCGATCAACTCAGTCCTATGCATAGTCTTAACCTGCCACGATGTCAGTATCCAGCAAGCACGAACTACCACTAACAGGAAAACCTACGTCCAAGCAGCCTTCCTCTCTTGAAGACTTCCTTGGCATCTTCTGTTTGACCTTGGCTCTCATGGCATCCTCATGCGCCTCCAGCTCCAGCCTGCGGACGTGCGCGCGCCTCCCGGACGCTCCCCGAGAATGGTGACACTGTCCAGGCAAATTCGGCGGCTATAACAGCAAGTTTGACACTTATTGTTGGGGAAAAGGCTAAAAAAGAGAAAAAGAGGAAACGGAAAGGGTAAAAAGCAAAAGAAAGGGAAAGGGGAAAAGATAGAAGAATGAGAGAGAAAATCAGTAAAGTTTGAGGAAGTCATCTCTCATAAAGTGTCCCGATGATGGTGATAGACATTAAATAACAGTTAATTGGGTTCAGGGATCAGCAGCATTGACACATAGGTGGGTTATAAAGGTCTCATAAAACCTCCAGTCCCCGTGATGAGTGATGAGGGAGGCATTACCTGGCTTGGCGTCATGAAGGCCTTCAACTCGATTTGAATTGTTTTCAGTATCAGCCAATACTTGGAGATCCACGCCTCACTGTCGAATCATCCCATTCCTCTCCCCACTCCAGCTTATGGGACATCAGAGCCTGAGGATTGAACTGATCGCTCGTGACACCACACGCGAGGGTTACACAACAGGCACACAAACGGAAATAAAAACAAAAAGGCTTAAAATTCAGGAAAGCAAGCGCAAAAGCGCCCGGGGAAGAGCGCCATGAGCATGGAGCCATGACGCTGAGCCAGGAAAGTGGTTCGCGCCTCGCCCACACTGACTGGGCAAACTCGACCAGGGATTGACCGAAACCGGTCGGGAAATGATGCCTTCAACCTGCATTAGCGCAGGTCCTGGTACCGAAAGTCAGCCATCGTGAGCCATGCCGCCGGCGGTTTCCTTTGCGGCGTCTATGGGCACTCTTCCCCTCGTGCTCGGTGAAGAGGAGGTCCCATGCGTTCGAGTGTAGGACGCGGGAGATTGTCAGATTGGATCTTTTAATTTGAAATCGGAGGCGATTTTGTCAAGTTCAATAAGTTACAGAAAGATGTCCAAAAATCAGCGGTTTTAGTTCCCTTGTTCTGGGAGGAAGACGACATCGATGTGTCGAAGACTCGAGCCTTGCGGCACACGCCTCCATGACGCAGCACCAGGCCCCATTCCCAGATAAGAGCTTGGAACAAGGAGCGGCAGGAAGGCTGAGTGCTGAGGCGTCCGATTGGGTTATTTCCCAATGTTTCCCCCGAAGCTGAGCAACCAACTCCCATGACTACCAGGGGTGTCGTAGACGTGCCTCAGCACTGCCGCAATGCCGCAATGCCGCCTCGGTTGCCGCTGCCATTCTGAGCGACAGTGGATAACGTTCGAGTGCTGGAAAGTGGCAGTGCAAGCAAGATACTCTGGTATAAGACATCGGTGGTCCTGTATTTCATTTGTGCCAGTTTAGGGAGGGCTTTGCTCTGTTTCGATCGTAAAGGCGCCGACTTCCTCACGCAGGCCTTCGGCCCCGAAAGCCATGGGTTACGACAGAAGAACGCTTCTGCGAGAGAATGCTGGCCGCAATTCCATTTCCAGCCCAGACCTTCCCGCCTGTTAGCCCCAAACTGCCCCGCGCACCCCTCTTTGTAAGATACTTTGACCTTCCCCCTTCGAGTCCTCAAGTCACTCGAGCCGACAAAGGCCCCCCTAACTCCTTTCAGACAAATACGCAGTCCTATTTCTGCCGGGCTCGCTGTCTTTCTGTCGACTCCGTGTCGACGGTGCTCTCGATTTGTTTGCAAACCCCCCTGTTGGACCTTCTGCTCGCCACTCGCCGCCCAGTTGATGAGACCATGACACCAACCCTGTGAGCAGGCTCGGTCAGTCCGAAAAAAGATTGGTGTCTCTGGTCCGCGTTCCAACCTTCAGCAAGAAGCATTACCCCTTGCCGCCGAGGCAGATGCGGCATCCTCCTACGCAATGTGGACGCCTTGCCGGACGACGGCCAATAGCGAACGAGCCCCGGGGTTGTCAGAGCTAAGAAGTACATCCATGCCGGCTCTTGCGGGACCGGACCTCGCTCAGTCATGATTCATGGCCGTTGCTCGGCGTTCCTTGTCAGGACTGGCGAATTGCGCGAGCTTCGCTGGACCTTCTGCCAAGACACAGGAGCTCATGTTGGAGGACCTAGAGACCGATGTGCGGGACGGGCGGGTAACTTGCTTGGAGGCGGTTGTCAAAGATGGATGAAGATCAGCGATTGTCAGGCACAAAAACTGGCCCATCGCCAGTGCTTCGCCACCCTCCTGTCGCCTCAGACGCAGCTTCTCACATTTGGACAATTTCAAGATCGAGATCTATGGTCCTCTAGTTTGTCAGAATCAGCAATCACTTTCTGAAATGACGTCCTCCCAGCTGCGTCCTGTTACCCCTAAACTCGTTGTGCCCGACGGCCTTCAAGCACGAGCGGACTGGGAGGCATTACTTGCTGCTTCGCCGGGGTTACCTGCCACCGACGGCTCTTCGTCCTCGCCGGCACTTTCAAACCACGATTATCAGTACGAGCATGTGACATGATCGCGTCCTATATACGCTGCCGAGACTGACCAGGCTCTAGGCCTCATGATCCCAGGGACTGCATCCATGCCAGGATACTCTGTGAGCAGCGCTTTGCGACGCTTGAAACGCTTTTTGCAGAGCTTGAAGAACACTGCAAGCGCTCTCAGTGCCGATGTGCACAAAGCAAATGGTATCGGACCAAGTCTTTCTTTGGTACTGTCAAGAAGGCCCTGTCCATCTAGTCCCGCCGGAAGTCTCAGCAAGCTCCCGAAAAGGAGGCCGGCCAGCAACCCGGCTGGTCGATCGAAACTTATCCTTCCACTTCAGCTCGAGAACTACCGGCAACTTCCAGCCTCGCGGAGCTTCCGTCCAGACACGACCTCATCGCTGAACTCACGGCACCGTTCCGACCATGTTCCGACCCGACTACAGCGCCATGCCCGCGGCAGAGGTCGATGTCTGCGCTTCCTTTTCAAATACTGACGCCACGTCTTTTGGATACGGCCAATCTGGGCATGAGCCCAACACGGGCCTAATCCCATATTGCGACATGGCAGCGGGTCAGTCTTCAGCTCTGTTGGTCCCCGTCCATGAGCTTCCAGGACAATCAGGACATCCCTCCATTTCTTCTCCGACGACCTATTCCACCCCACCGACTACATCCTATGACGGGGTCCCATTCATGAGCCGGTCGACTACCTCGATTCCCGGCAGCCACAATCACATCTCGCCGCAGTCCTCGATCTCGAGTGTCCGGACTTCCTTTTCTACAGCCCCTACTACCGTGGACCACGGAGCCCCTCTTTTCGCTGATTACACAACGTCATCACCCGTCGATTGTGGTGATGACGTTGCCGACATACCTCCTTGGGAGAACGCAACGGCGCTCGCACCTGCACACCAGGATTCGTGGGATTCGGCAACGACGGCAGCAGAGCTTCCTGCCAGTTTCCCGGAGCCGGCGCAGTGGCTGCGCAAGCCTCTGGACTTTGCGTTCCTTCCGCAACCTGGTGTTGCCTTCCACCAGCCCACTCAGCCTTTCCCGGCCCTGCCTCAACAGGCTCAGCAAATGCCGTCGAAGTCAATGGGACATCTGGGCAGTGGTTCCGCAGGCCATTCCAATCCCGCCCTCAATCAGTGGCATCTCGCCCAGGAACAACTTAAACACATGGGAGAGCAATGTGCGCATGTCGCCCCCACCGGGTTCATGACGCAGCACTTCAAACTTCTGCCGCGGCCGGCCCAGTCAGACATGCAACCGTACTCACTCGCCCGTCGAAACTCGTGGTCCTCCACAACCGACACAATCCTGGACCTCCCCATGCCAGACGCTTCACCCATCCTTTCGTCAGACGACCTACCTCCGCCTCCTCCTCCGGACATCATCTCCCTCCCGAGCCAACAACACCACCACATCCCCTTCACCGCCGGCCCCAAAACCGCCAGCACTCCAATTACGACCGCTTCCCCCACTACAATCACAACCCGCACCCCGCTTGCCACGACCACCGCCCGGACCACAGCCCCCAAAAACCCAACACCAAGTCTCCTCCCCACGGAAAGGGCCAAACGCCGCCGCCGCCGCGGCACCAACAACCCACAAGAATCCCTCTCTTGCCCGCCATGCGGCTACTACCCGGCGCCCGGCGCCGACCAGCGCAAGAAGATAGAGCGGCATAGGGCAACGGACAAGCACCGGCGGAACATGGGCGAAGGGTTCTCCACGTCGTCGTCTGCTTCCCCTCCCTTGTCAGCTCTGTCATTGATACCTTCGACGCCACACTCTGACGGGACGCCGCTGCGGTCGGCGGGACTGGCAAAGCTAGCGGGAGCGACGGCGGGTGAGGTTGAGGGAATGGGAGTGGAGAGGGGAGCGCGCGGACTGCCGGGAGGAGGGAGTGTGAAGCCCAGGGAAGAGCATGGGTGCGTGGTGTGCGGGTCAAGTTACAATCGGCGGGATAACCTGCGGCAGCATCTGAAGAAGCATGGTGTCGTCGCAGGGTTTGGGGAGCAGACTCCAAGGGTAGGACCAGGTCGAAGTGGTGGGCAACGGGGTCCTAATTACAAGGGCAAACGATGTGGCGGTAGCGATGGGAATGGTGGTTTTGCGAGGGACAGGCTGAAGGGGCTGGGCAATAACGGCTCCCTGGGAAGGGGCAGGAAAATGGTGTAGAGAACGCTGACAGGATCGTTGAGGCTGCCCAGGGAGAATCCCGAAAGGGGCGCTGGAGAGGCAAATATTTTATGTTGGGAAGTCGGGGCAAAGAGGGCAGGGAAGAGCTGCTGGGCGGTTCAAGTATTGTTAACAGGTTTCTTCCGAGCCAGGTCGTTTTCGGCGGGAGTCGCAGGTTTTTCGGGCCGCGTCCGGTGTGAGGTGGACCGCAAAAGTCTCGTGTCTTGGTAAAGAGACATGTGAATAATGTGCTAGGACTCTTCAATGTTGAGCGCGGCCTCTCTGCGATCGTACAACCGTCCATTTTCCCTGCCTGCTCACTGTGCGAAGCATTGAGATTCGAGGTGAGGTTGCATGTGGGGCCCACTCTCGGGTACAGTTTCCTAGCCCTGGCAGGATGGTCTTGGCGCCAAGGATCGGTCCGACTTCGGTCGGCAACGTGCGCGGAAGATCCCGCTCGTCCGCGTTCCCGAAGTTCCTTGCTTCTTCGCTCGCGTGCCCCTGGTGCTGTCGACCAATGGTACGATTACCGCCCCGATTTCCTCAAAGGAGTCCGAAATTACAATGAGGTGTCGGCAATTGAACGAATCATTGAGATTAATCTCCACTCTCAGAGGGACGCTTGAAGACTTGATAAACGACTTCCACCTCCTTCTCGAATGCACGCCCGAAGATATTGGTGTTCCCGAGGACCCTCAAATCAACGGTAACGGTAACGGTATGATAAGTGTTTCAAAGAGGTCTTTGACCTCCCACACTTACAAGACCGCTCCGCCTACCTTTGTTGCCCGCAATGGCTATTAAGCAGCCATTGCGCCCATCTCCCACTTCTTCCACCTTTTCCTATTACAACTAACTCGACACACCTCAATACAACACACACACCACCAAATTCCCTACATTTGAGCCCACCATCGTAACAATAACAGAGTCAATCAGACAAGCGAGTCGATCACTCCAACAAATTCTGGTGGAGCTACACGCAAAAAGACGTAGTTGCGCAGGACACCCCGGGATACACCGAATTCCCAGGCAACCCTGGCTACTTTTGTACCTGGACTTTCTTCCAGATGCAGAGAGCCTCTTGGACGCGCCGGCGACGGGACGGCCGGTGGTGGTTGTAGCAGTGAAGGGGATGTTGCGGGATTGGAGCAGAGGGATGAGACAGTTCGCGGTCCATCCTGTGCCGAGGATAAGGAGGGCGAGTTCTCCCATGTTGTGCGGTTTGCAATGTTGGTGAATATTTGGAGTGGTTGCAAGGGCCAATGTGGTGTGTGTTGGCGACGAAACTGATGGACAGCATTGATCAAGTTGCCCTGTGATCCACCCCACCAAAGATGCGGCCGATCGTCTTACACCATCAATCAGCTTAGCAGCTGCTGTCGCGTGAGGACGGACAGTTTTTGAATGCTGTTTTGACTTGAACGTTTCCATGATTTCAATCAGAGACTCCATTGGGTTTCTTAGGTAACCTGCCGACAGGGAGCATCAACACGACTTGAATCGGCACAGCCACAATCCGTCACCCGTCGCATTCAATCCGAGATTCAGCATCAGCCGACAGTCCTTAAGTGGAGATTCTGCCGCTGGGCGGGCGTGGCAGCGTCTCCGCTTTCATAGTGAGAAGATATTTGGAACGCGTTTGCTTCTATTTACAGTTGAGAATACGTCATGAAGGTGCAGTGATGGCTGGCAAGCTGGCTGGGTATAAAGAGGCAGAGTCTCTTGAAGAACGTCGGGTCCAGAAAGCACCATCACTCAATCTCGAATTGTTAATGCATCCACGAGTACCTACACAATGACGACGCTCAAGGAAATTGCGATTTTCATTGCCTTCTTGTTCCCGTTTTGCGGAACCGCGCAACCAGTGGCTCACGCGAAACAGACCACATACAAGGGCATCAGGATCAACTCCGCTGTCGACGGCTACCTCGGCATTCCCTATGCCGAACCTCCCGTCGGACAACTGCGGTTTGCTCCACCTCAGCCTGTTCGGCAGAACCCATCGAGGAGCCTAGTCCGCGCGACAGCTTTTGGGCCCGTCTGTCACCAGTTTCACTACAAGACGGTTCTCGGAGACAATCTCCTGGAGACCTCTGGTCAGAGTGAGGACTGTCTGACACTCAATATATTCGTATCCCACCAAAGATGCCGGACGAAGCTGCTGCCGGTTTATGTGTGGTCTTACGGAGGCGCATTTGGCGAAGGGGCGGTAGCGTTCCACGTGGGTGATTGGTCCAAGTTCCTTTGTTTAGTATTCCAAGTGATCCTGACTGAGGCTCCCTATGAAACACAGTATTCGACCCGACGGGGTTTGTCGAAAACAACAAGGACATCATCGTGGTCACTTGGAAGTGAGTAACACCTACTGTTTTCCCATGGAACTAAAAGCTAACACGGAAATTCAACCAGCTATCGCTTGAGTATCTTTGGCTTCCCAGCTGCCCCTAACGGGACTGCCAACCTCGGGCTCCGTGACCAACGCGCTGCTCTGGAGTGGATCCGGGACAATATCCGCGCCTTCGGCGGCGATCCCGCCCGGATCGTGCTAGTAGGGGTCAATCGGCTGGTGCAGACTCGGTCGCCGCTATGATGTACACGCATGCAGACGACCCCATCGCAGCCGGCCTGATCTTGCAGAGCGGAATCCCGGAGTATATTGGCGAGTCGGACGGGAGCGAGTGGCGCCGCCTGACTGCGGCGGTCGGTTGCAGTGTTGATGACCTGGAATGCATGAGAAAGGTCCCAGCTGAGACGCTGCATCGTGCCGTATCGAATGAGACATTCAATCGCTTTGGGGCTCCGAGCGGGGGAGGTCCTATCGCGGACAATGTAACTCATTTTACCGTGCAGGAGTATCTGAGACGAGGTGAGGAGGGCAAGTTTGCGCGAGTAGTAAGTTGTGGATATTCCATGAGAGTTTGTCATCGTTTGACTGACTGGGTTTTCCAAGCCGACCTTGATGGGTACTACAGATAACGAAGCCAATGGTGCTGTCAACTGGGACCCGATCCGTGGTGTGAACCAATCACTCGCAGAGGCCTTTACGACGACGTACTTCAACTGTCAGATGGCACGGGAAGCCTCGTTTCGAGTGAAGCAGGGCGTACCCACGTGGAGATACAGATACAAGGGAGTCTTCCCCAGTGTCACTCCCTACCCCTGGCTGGGGGCATATCATTCAGGTACTCATCGAAGAACGGCAACTATGCTTTGTCCTCTAACTAACCCTCTACCTAGCTGACATCCCATTTGTCCTCGGCTCGCCTGTTCGTCGCCCTGACGGATCCATCGCGACACTCTTACCATACGAGGCTGCGGCGCGTCATTACCTTCAGTCTTCCTTTGCAGCCTTCATCCGTGATCCCGTTCGCGGTTTGGAATTGGATATGGGCTGGCCGCGCTACAATGAAACTGGGAGGACTCTTATTGAACTGTTCGCTGGGAATTCGACAAACGCTTTTTTGTGGACGCCACCAAGTACGATGCTCCCTGTGCCAACCCTCCTCCAATTTGCTGGGAGTGTTACGTTAGATGAGCACTTGGGCTACTAGGACATGAAAAGGGGCGTCTTTTTTTTTTTTTTTTTTTTAAACACAAACACAAAATGTCGTATAGAGCACGGCTAGATTCCAGTGTATAGAAGTCCCCTCAATCCTGAAGCCACCCTTTCCTTCCGTGCGACTACAGCACCTTTTGACGACCGTCATTGAAGCTTCACATCGACTCTCCGTCCTCTAGTGTCCAGTGCTGACGCCATATGTCCTGCCCTGTGATGACCCCACTTACATCGCTGCAAGAAGGTACTTCATGCCCTCCCACTGCTCGATCGAAGACGGTAAGATCTGCGAGGCTGGGAGGACGAACCCATTTCCTGAGGAACTCGACGGGCGGAGTTCGATAGTCCATGCCAACTCAGCCTTCGCGACGTCGGTGAGGTAGTCGACACTGTCACCGGTTGTGGCGTAGAGCGTGGAGCAGGACGGGCCATAGGTAAACCGCGTCCCGTAGGGCTGGCGAATGGCTGAGGCCAGCGATGCTGCGAGTGACATCTGGTGTGCATGATTCACCGCCCGCGCCTGGCAGTTATAGCCGTAGGGCAGGAGAATGTACTGACCATAGCTGTGCCAGTCGATGTACAGCTTGATACCCTTGCCCTTGGCCAGGCTCTGAGTGAAGTTGGTCAATGCTTGATTCTCAGGCGTGTCACCAGCTGTCTCGCCCTTGTACGTCTCGCTGCAGGGGTTGGTGGATGCGCCACCAGGAAGCTCCCACTTATAGGGCCAGTTCCGGTTCACATCGGTCCCTACGCACGAGGAGCCAGGTCGCGTCTGCCTGTTCTTCCGCCAGAGGCGGTCATTCGTCTGGGTGTACACAAAGCCTACCATAGTTAGACCGACGACATGTCATGTGTTCAGAGTTGAGGAGTTGGTTTACCATCTGGGTTAACGAATGGGAGAATGTAGAAGTCATATTTGTCGAGAATGGACTTCACGGCCGTATCATTGTTGTAGCCGACCAGGAGCTGGTAGGTAATGTACTCAACAACCTAAAGAGAAATGAGTTCCTGGAATGTACAGCAGTGCAGTGAAGACTGTTTACCTTGGAAGTGATCCATTCCCTGGCGTGAACTGTGCCATGGAAGTACACTGCAGGTTTAGACCCCTTTCCACCACTCCCCCAAAGATGAATGCCAAAGATGTTTCGGCCCTGGACCGAGTTTCCAATGCTGAGGATCTCGGAGTTCTGAGGGTAGGCTGCCTGAAGGTCGTTAAAAATGCAATGTGATCGTTGTAGGCATGGTATGAGTTGAACCATGTCAGGCTTGGAATTGCTTGTGCCGACACCTCTGCAAGAATGTCAATCGCTAGCCCATACTCAGATTAAGTGGGGAGAGAAAGACTGACTCTCATATGGGGCAAAGGCTCCTTCTTGAGTAATGTCGACACCAAGATCCTCGCTCATCACCTCGGTTCTCAGACCGAGGGATTCAAAAGCTGGGATCTCGTCAGGTGCAATAGCGACATCGAGGTGTTGACTCATGTCAAAGTTGAACTGCACTGCCGCGAACTTGGCAAGCTTGTTCTTGATCGAGGTGGCATCTTGGCCAGTTGTGATGCGGTAAGCCTTGTACCCGTTGTACGAGATCTTCCTGTCAAGCTTCGGCACCACCGCGGCGAGCGCCAGCGGGATGAGGAGAAGGGCGGTTGTCAGTTTCATTGTGCCTATCGCCGATGGATCTTCAGAAACAAGTTTTCCGTCAACATGGCGGTTTCTCCTACAACTATATATCTAGAAAAATCCCCTCTAATAATGCGGGAATGCGAACTTTCCGCGAGGCTTCACAAGGAAGGTGCATGTCGTCCTCCTAATCCCTGAGTCATAGCACTGAATCGGGAGGTGTCATTCAGTGTACCACGAGATTTCTACACATTGTACATCACGCAACATGGCGTGCATTGCGAGAAGGCAGCGCATCCCGCCACGGAGAAGCAGGGCCGGGACTTGCGACCGCCAAGGAATAACTGAACTGCCGTACCGGGAATGGAGAGTGACATCGGGAGACAACCGAAGGCATGATCATCCTATCAGGACTTAGGTACTTCATGCGACCTTCCCAAAGCAGTGAAAAGACCGATTAGGCAAGCATGTCTGCGGTGTCCGTAGTCATCGAGTCTTGTAGGAAAACCCGAGAGCTTAGAGGGCACTGGCGCTACTAGAGACTTCAACTTGAGCAGTTGACAATGCGAGGACGCACCTCTTCATTTAGATGAGACCAGCGCCATGTTCACCAGACAGCGGGAACTCTGAGGAGGAAGGAAACCTCAAATTAAATTTTCACCCTTTCTTAACAGTAGCTCAGTTACTGATCTCCTGGCCTCATGAATTTTCAGACCCCTCCACCTAGGTATATTTAGGATAGGCATTTGCGCTCGTAGTACTAATCTACGAGCTTTTGGGGGAGCTAGAGCTGGTTGGCTTGCGCGCGAGAAGCTTGCAGAGCGTAGGGAAACAGAAGACGGGGTGGACGGGAAGGCCGAAGGCATTCAGGAGGCGTAAGATTGCCAGTCTCGCCCTGAGGCCTCAACTAAGGGCGTGTGCTGAATCTACTGGGCAGTCATAGAACAAGGGTCGGGTCGAGGGCGGGGGTGTCATGTCATTTGGCAAACCAGGATTACCAGGGTGCCCGACCGATTTTGGACCGGACATCAACATACACAGCTTCGGTCATCAACCTGACCTCTCTGCAGCTCCCGCAAGCTGCAAATCAGCCTCTGCAAGCGCCCAATCAATGCGACACTGTGGATACGTAGCTGTTGGACTTCAACAATTGTCGACCGGCGGTGATGTACGACGGTTTGGATAGGAAGCACGCGAAACAGCTGGACAGCGCGAGGCAGATGTCGTGCAACCACCCTAATGCTGGGAGACCAACAGCCACAGTTCCACGGGGACATGCTTAATGGAGCTTCCAACAGGAGATTTTTCAGATAGTTCTCGAGTAACCCTCAGTTGCCAATTTAAGACGGTTATGTTTTTCGCACCTCTGTTTATCAACTGGGCATCGCCCTGGTCCAAAATAGCTCGTTTCCCAAACTCCTGGATACCCCTCACATTGGGCTGCGTGGCGATTCACGTCAGGCAGCCATGCCTACGCCGCGGTCAATCGGTTCAGACCCATCTTCCTGGCCGGCTGTCAATTCAATAGGAGGGCACGGGCAACCGAGTTTCCGAGTCTCAATGCTGAGCGTAGCCCTGGCAGTAATGGTACTGCAATAGTAAGAAGCATCGAATGGGAAGAAGCAACGTTTCTTTTTTTGGGGCAGTACTGGACTTCCATACGTTTGAATTAAACGTTACATGAAGGCCACATGAGTGTCTTCGCTCGAGATAAATACAAAGCTGAAACAGTGAGTGGAAACAACAGGATCGCCAAACACCACCTTGACTGTATTTGAGTTCACTCGGGTACTTTTCTAAAACAACTGAAAAACTTCGTTCTTCGCTTCTCCATACCACAGCCTCGGGACTACGTGGCCCAAGAGAAAGTAGGCAGTCAGCTCAAACAACCTACACCTAAACAATGGACGCTTCGCGTAAAGAAACTCTGGAGAAAGGAGAAATTCACTCGCGTCACCCACCAGCAAGTAGCCACCGGTAAGCTTCCGCAATACATACGGGCCCACCGCACATACAGGAGACGACAACATCTCCCTCCCGGCGCCCTCGGGAAATAAGCCGACGTCTCTGCCCTCGCAGTGACCCACGCGCCGGCCCACACCATGCCGGCGCATCCTCGCCTAGAATGCCAAGTTCGCGACGCGGCTCTCGATCCACGCCTCCGGCGCCAACAGCGACCGCGCATACGCGACGTTGACGTCGGGCTGGCCCCCGCAGAACGCAAACAACACCCCCTATCCGGGGCGGCTGCTGAGCATTTGTCCTGACCAGCAGTAGGCGTGCCACGCAGCCGTCCTCTGGCATTGCGAACTCGCCCAAGCCGACGCCGAAGGGCAGGGCGGAGGATGAGCCGAATAGGCCGCCGTCCGGCTCCTACTTCGCCGTGAAGACCGACCGGGCGAGCACGGTCCAGGCAGTCAGGACCTGGGCTAGCTCGCGGTTGGAGTGGGTGCTCTTGGCGGACTGCGCGCTCAGCTGCGCGATACGCCCATACACCTGGCCGGTGATGGCCAGGCCCTTGCCGCCAGCATCGAAGTGGCATCACGCAGGCTTATGGCTATCCAGTGCCAGATGGTCGCCGTGGTGATGTTCGTGGTGATGTCCGTGGTGCTGGTGGGGAAGGGCTGGGCTTTCCAGGGGTCGATCAGGTTGGGTACTCAGGAAGGGGGGGAATGCACCCTTTCAACGTTCTGGGTGGCACTGAGGGTGTTGAGGCTGTCCTCTTGGTGACTATGGCCGTGGCTGCCATCCTGTAGACGTCTTTGACAGGAAGCCGGTTAGTCTATGACGAGCTCGTAGACACTCGGCCCGCTAACTCAAGAACGCCAAACACCTTGTCATTGAGGTCCGTAGCCTTGCAGGCCCGGAAGTGAAGGAGAAGCGTGCAGAAATAGATATAATCATTGCCTCGCCTCTATTCGCCCCTCAGCTCCTTGAACTCCTTCATCCGCTCAGCCTCTTTGCCTGGACCAGCCTCAGCTGTAACAACCTATCCTCCAACAAAAATCTCCGTCGCCGTCAGCTCCTCGAGCGTGCAACTCTCGCCCCCGCCCAGGAAGCTGAGGTTATACCCGAGCGCAACCTCCTGCCACACTCATACACGATCCCACTACTCGCGCTGAAACCACGCCACGACACTCGCCATGTTTACTCCCCCTTTTATCGTCCGGAGATACGGTTACTCTACTCGCCAGTCCGCCTGGGGTGAGCGGGCCCGCGACCAGAATGCTAGTACAGCCGGGCTCGGAGGGATGGCCCACACGTAGGAAAAGGCGTTGTAACAATGAGGGATGCCCGTGGGGCGGGCGGAGCCGAAGAGTCCGCCAGGCGGCGAGTTGGAGAAGAGAGAGGGTCTGGGGGGCGGTTGCGTTGTCGAGGCTGAGATGCAGGATGGTGCGTGTGATTGGATCTGCGGGGCAGGGGCTTGGGTCGAGGCTGAGGATACTGCCATAAGACGGGGTAGGGATAACCTTACGTTATAGAGTTTTTAAGGTAATTGGGTTTGACTTCTATGCTTTAGGTAATCGGGTTCAAACTTATATAGGGGCCAAGGTTTGCCAAATGTCCGGAATGTGGGGTGTTGGACTTATCTAGAGCTTGTCTAAGTCTAGGAATAATCACAATATTATGAACTTGTTCTTCCATCATATCTCCAATGTTGAGGAAGTATATCAATGGTGCCCACGTGGCATCACATTCAGGTACATCATACCTCCATTTATTGTCCCAACCAGCCTGCTCAACGACAAATGCAATAGCAAGCTCAGAGAATCGAGCCATGTGCTGTTCAGAGTAAGCATGTTGTTTTGATAAACGGTGGGTTGTAGACATTACCTCGAGTGAAAATATGCCAGTCTCGTCGTCAACATCCATCGTATCCTTGGCTGTATGGACATACGGATCGAATTCGCCAGGGAAAGCGCCAGCTAATGGGTTACCTTCGGACGCAAAGGTGGAGGGATAGCCGAGCTGCGTAAAAGACATGTAGTCGGAGCCAGCGCCACTGTTTTCGTGAGCTTCTACTCAATTTTCCACATCATTTGTTTTTCCAACACTGAGAAGCATCACGAACCTGGGTAGCTTGTATATTTTAGCCGGAATTGAAATATATGCGTTGGCCAAATCAACTGCCCAGTTGGTAAGAGCAGCATCCGCCTATGTCTCGATGAAGCCGATGGATTCAGTGGCATTTCGGGCAACAAAGGCCGTCATGTCCTTGAGTTGCTGCGTTAGTTGGAGATTCGCCGACTTCTATGTCTGGCAACTTACAAACTCCATCATGGCGCCAATGCGAGTGCCCGACTCCTTCTTGTATCGTGCAATGGCCTGACTGCCCAAAAGACCACCCTCTTCGGCAGCATACCAGTGAAACTCGACTGGCCCGTTGATGGGGATGAAGCCGCTGTGTGCCAGCACGCGGAAGGCCTCGAGGATGCTGACGGTGCCGGAGCAGTCATCGTCAGCGCCGGGCGCCGGAAGGAGAGGGAACAGTAGTTCATGGAGTCGATGTGCGCGCCAAGAATGGTCAAAGGCAGCGAAAAGTTTCGCTCTTTGGGCTCAAAGCGCGCAATGATGGATGGCTGGGGGAAGGAATGGGTGAAGATTTCGAGCGAAATATGCGTGTGAAAGGGAGAGTCCTTTATTATCTAGGCACAAAGCGTGAGCATGTGTGGTTTTGATGCATCTGGTCTTTTGGGAGCTCGTACATCAGCAATGTGGTCGTGCAGCCATTGCACACTCTCTTCACCAGTAACACTGCCAAAATCCGTGTATAATAACTGGTCATGTGTTTCAGCACATCCCGCATCCTCTTTGTAGAAACCTGTGGAAGCAGCGGCTTCACAATATGCTGGTGAAAGCTTTGGCAAGTCTGCGACGGCGCGTCAGTCACAGCAAACAACGATGGAAACCTTCACAATTTTACGAGAAACGTACGAGCTTCTCCGGCCATTGCGTTCACATTTTGTGTGTAAAATTTCCTCATGGTCAGTGATGTCGGCAAATTTCTTGCCCTGGGCGCTTCAGACGCAGCTTGTCGCCCTCGGTCATCCATTTGGCAGTGGGCTCCCAAACACGCGCAGGAGACGAGGCTGCGCGAGCTGACCAGCCATCTCGGGATGCAGCGACACGAGCGCATCAACAGGGTCTGAGTGCTTCCTCAATACATCGAGGATATCAGGGTCGACTTGATGGTGCTTGGACGGCCCAGCGAGGCGGACTTGCGCGTCCTGGGATGCGGCGCCGATGGAAACGAGGCCGGTGCCCAGGAGCAGCAACGAGCTCGCGCAGATGGATCGAAGCATGGCTGGAAAGGCGATAGGGCTACGATAACAAAACAAGTGATTTACGATAAAAGGCGCGGCGTGTGTGGGCAGTCGTCGATGGCAATGAACCAGTTGCGGTGAGATGTCGTGCCCCAAGGCAGCAGCCGGCTCCCAGTAGGCTGACGCGGCTCCCACTAGATTCGCGGGTCCGCGAAAACTATATAAGCATAACAGATTAACTAAGCGCCCAATAATGCATGTAAGCAGCAAAATGCCTATAAGAACCTCTGCCTTGCGCATGTACACGCACTTGACGCTCTTCAAGTCGAGGCTTTTCATCTCAGCCACTTCCACTCACAATGGCATTTGAAGCGCAAGGGGACCCCACAGTTCCTTCTTGAGCCTCTCTATCGTGTTGAGCCAATTCGGGCTCGAAGCAACGAGAATAAACTTCATGCTGAGGGTCGAAGGGGAGCGCTGTGGGGTGAGCCAGCGAGGAACAGAATGAAGTGTCCATCGGTGAGTGGTTCTCGATGTTGACCTGCATGACAGTCATTTACCCAACGAACCCGGGCTTCTAGGGGGCCTCGTTTTGTATGGCCCTGAGTTCCCGACGGAACAGCAACCTGCAAAAAGGACGTAATCTGTTGATTCTCTAAGGGCAATTGGAAAGGATGCGTCAGCCGCGAATCGAACGCGGGGCCCATCGATGGCAACGATGGATTTTACCACTAAACCACTAACGCTGTTTCCTGATTGGATGCAATAATAAGGGAAAGACTCGCGAGCTTATCAACAGCGCGCATCCATTGACCGATGCACAGAAGAGAATGGATACCAAGGCAGGTAGCTCAGCCTTCCGACGCATTTCGTCGACTATAGCTGTTGTCTCGACTGCGAGCTTCAATCCGAAGCTTTTTCAGCGCTGGAACGATCAAGATTCCGCGTGCTATCCTTTTTCCACGGCACCCCACCGATCCTACAACCTGGCAACATGACGCTAAACGCCCTGAATCAGGAGCTTGTCAGAAGAGGCTCGAGGACAGGAAAGAGAGCTAAAAGAAAATCACTTTGGTGAGGCATCGAGAGTCTTGACTGTTAAAAGGATTCGTATGCAATCCCAGCAGAGGGAGCTGAAGGAGACCGAGAACAGAGGACAAAGGCACGTCGAGCGGCTTTGAAAGGGAAGGTGGATCTTGCATAACTTGTGGGAAAGGAGATGCGGTCCAATACGGCTTGTTTTGACTGAATCTGGGAGTTCTGTTGGCTTGGGAATAACTTCAAATTTGATCTGTCTGTTGCGTCTGATCTTGATGCCTTGACCCTGGTGTCATGGCTGTATTCGCCCGAGATTGTGTGGTCGAACTTACACAGTAAGCAAGAGTGTCAGGATGCCTAGGAGAAGTGAGACAAAGTTCCATTCGAATACATGATTGTGCAACACAATGCGGCCTATATTTAGCTGACAAACACATTCCCACATGCTCGAGAGCATCCATGTCATCCTTCCGCAGCATGAGCAGGACGTCGAGGTTCTTCATCAAGTCTACCGACCTCGGCTGATTCCCTCCGTTGTGGCAAGATCACACCAACCGTCCGCTTCTGTTGCGCGCAACCTAACAAAGTGCGGTCCTTGAAAGTCCATGGAATATATCTCAAGATTCAGCCCGGTTTGTGATGGTGAGGTCCCGCCAACCGAACAATTCTCATCCAACAAAGATTTTTCTGTAATCACCCACGTGGTCCACAAGGCTGTACACTTCGGCAATGTAGCGTAAGCTGTCCAGTGCCGGTGATTGGAACCCAGAAATGATGTCGCAAACTGTGGCGAGCGCTTGTCCAGAAGCTCCGTCGAATGAAGTGCTCAATTTCCTCAACGCAGGTCACGCTAGGGAGAAGGTGACGATGTTTCCGAGATAGGGACTCTCTGGTGCCGAAAAGTCCTCGCTGATACTTCGTCGACCATCGACAGCGGTCACGAGTCTAGTTGCTTCGCTTGCTAGAGCCGGGTTGTGCTGCTCGAGCACGCAAGTCATTGCCGACCAGATGAGAGCGTAGAGCACAGTTTTTTGGGTTGGTTTTTTCGACATATGTTTGGCTATGCGCTCTTTGACGACGTTGATCTACGTGAGAGGGATCGGGAATAACTTGCAAATGCATGGGGAGAAGGATGCCGGCGATTTTGGCGGACTAGTAGAAAATTCCAGGTCTGATGCGAAGAGAGCGTTAAGAGAGATACAGCATCTAGACCAGGAGCCACTGCTCCCGACAGCCGACATAGCCTGCCCTTAACAATGCCCGGGTAAGGTGTTCTTGCTGCTCCCGGTATGTTTTGGACCCACAGCGTTAGCCCTTCCGCGAATCCGGCAGCATCTACGGCGTTATGAGGATCAGCAATTGAGATTGAGTGGCTTTAGATCCGATGCGACCGCTCCAACCCGTGTGCAAATTGCCGGACATCTGGCATTTCGAGCCGGAGCACCAATAATACTCCGGGTAGCCCCAACCGTCCAAAACCCGACAAGGTAGCGTAACTGTAGGTTGTGCAGACATTCAAGCCTGAAAGGACTAAAGCTCATTGGTCACCTCAATCAGGGAAGAATCCCATCGAGCGCCCACATGAACGCCTCTGCATGATTGAGCGCCATATCGCTGTCCAGAGCATCGCACCACCAGAGAGTCCCAGCAATCTTTCAGTCTCGGAGACCGCTGCCAGTAGAGCTGAGGATGAGCACCGCGAATCTGTCCCCACCGGTACCAACGGTCTGTATGAGGGGCCTTCTTCCTTCACCAATCTCTCCGTCGAGGCCCACTGAACCTGCCCAAAGAATCGCTGATGTCGGCGAGATAGAGGACGGGTCGAATCTGGGTGGGTCCTTCGACTGTCTCGATTTGCTTCAACCGTCGCGCATCTCATCGTCTGGGAGTGCCATCGATCCTTGGGAACCCCGCTCCGCGTGTTCAATCAACGATTGAGCTTTTGCCAGCCAGGCTGGTAGTTTCTATTCTTCGGAGTATTAACAGTACGCACCAAGGACAAACCGCTGGATAAACAAAAGTCAACTCCTCCACATGACTGACACGAGTAGCGCGCAAACCCATCTTCCTCTGTACATATGCCATCAAGAGCTGTCCCTTCTCGAGAGCCTCTGCCAGAGGGTCTATTTCCCAACCGAAGCAGTAACTGTTGGTCATCTCGCAGCCATGCATGGACTCTCTGTATTTCGTCTTGCAGGAATACATAACGCTGCCAGATCCGCTTTGCAAAGTACGATCTCGTGGTGCATCTTGCAAGTGAGCGCAGAAGGTCAATTCTGGGCTTGAGGCCTACGATGTACTTGCGGTACCCGCCTTTGAAAACATTCTTGCTCTGACAATGGGGGTGAGTGAAATCCAATATCCAGAGATGGGGCCGGATAAACTACCTGATTCATTTGCCGAATTTCCCAGGTGATCAGAGCCCAGGAGGAAGTCAAACCCTTACTGTGCTCAAACCTTATCTCCATGACAGTGAGCCATTGTCAAATGCTCGGATATCATCGCGAGAGGACGTACCGGAGCGACCGGACAGGGAACGCAGAGGCATGCGTAGACGTTTCTGGGCAATATACGTATCCGACAAACACCTGTCCCTTCTTTGGGGACGAGCGTCATGTATCCAAGACTTTGAGATCGATGCAAGTTTTCCTGCTCTCCCAACGGATCCTAACCCTCCGACCCTAGGATGAATCTTTCATCGTAGCTATCAAGCTAGGGAGGCTCCAAGAGATGTACAACTCGCTGTAATTATTCGGCTGCCGCTTGAAAGCGGACCGTCTGAATGCACTCAACACGTCAATGATCTTGCAGCTGCCCTGCGTTAGTTGCGGGCGAGCTCGAACGCGTAAGTATGCTGAGTACTCCTCGTCGATCGTCGTTACGGCACCAGGCCGCTGTCACTGACATAATATGCAGATTGTTCGAGCCAAGTCAGTCACCCCCAGATCTTCGAGCTGTCCAGGAAGCATTGGGATGTGATGTACTATTCGACGCTGACATCACTGCTACGAGCATCACCAAATCCTGGCTCCGGCATGGAGATTAGCTCCGAATGCTTCCAGGCAGCCCGCCTCAGTGTAATGAAATGAAAGCGTTAGTGGCTAAGCCCCTAATTGGCTGACTCGGCTGGTTCTCTTTGGTGGGCCCAACCGGTCTGTTTGAAAACAAACCCCGGCGGAGGAGGAGGGCTGCATGCATGACATGACATCGAGAGATCGTCACAGGTTGCTGTTTGTTCTGAGAATGACTCTTGGATAACCGAGCGGTTGGCAACATTGTCCAAGGAAAGGGAGCCTTGAAACTCAAGGAAGTGCAACCCAGATAACTTGCACCTTAGACTATCATTCACCGCCCTTCCCTAGGCTCATTGTCTATCTGGGAAAGTCCACCCATTTGAATCAGGCCTGTGCCCGTCACACAGGAAGTCACTTTTGAGGGTGACTTTGAACCGCGGCAGATCTGTTGCTCTGCTCTTGCACAGTAAGACAAAGCGACGCCACAATGGCTGTGGCGACCAATTGCCCCCACAACCATCCGAACCAAGCACCGAGCTCTTTGCCTTCCCCCACCACCCCCGCGTGCAACCACGCTCCCCCAGACACGTCATGGTCATTGTCTTGGATATTGTCCCAATCACCGCGAACGTTGCAACTATCAACCTTCCATCAAGCCCAGTCAGAGTGCAGCAGCCATCCTCTAAAGCAGCCATGCCATCTGCCATCGTACTCAAGGTTGTGTCCCTCTTCGTCCGCATCATCACAGGATTCTACGAAGTCGGGCGCGCTCGCACCGCGCCGTAAGAAGTCGGCCGAGGAAGACCATCCATGGCAGAAGCCGGGCGCTGATGATCGTGAGTAGAGATAATCTCCTAACTCCTTCAGTCACCTCTTCCAAGACACTAACGGACCAGGCCGGAGCCCATGCCCGATGGTCAACGCCCTTGCAAACCACGGCTACCTCCCGCGTGACGGCAAGAATGTTTCCCTCTCTCAGCTCGTCTCCGCCTTTAAGGACGCCATCAACTTTGAGCAAGGCGCAATCCTGCTCGTCGGCCTCAAGGCCAGAGAGACGTCGACCACCGGAAACCCGCTCACCATCCACCTCGACGACCTGGCCAAACACGGCGGCACGCCACCCCCATCCCCATCCCCTCCACCCCTCCACTCATTCCCGAAATAACCAACTAACAAAACGATCTTTGCAAACAGTAATCGAACACGACGGTAGCCTCTCCCGCGCCGACGTCCACGTAGGCGACAACAAGGCATTTTCCCCCGACATTTGGGAATTCGTCGCGTCGCATTTCAGACGAGACAATCTCGATCGAGACTGCTGCGCGCGCACGCAAGGCACGGCTTGCGCGGGCAAAGGAGACGGATCCGCAGTTCAGCATGACCAAGACGGAGGAATGGATGAGTCTCGTGGAGACGTGTCTGTATCTGAGGGTGTTTGGGGAGGGGACGGAGGGGCGGGCGAGGAGGGAGTGGGTTCGGGTTTTGTTTCGTAAGTCCTCTGTTTTTCTTGGCTGTTGGCAGCTGTGATTGGAGGTTGCGAGGGATGGGCTTGGCTGACGGTTTGGCAGAGCAGGAACGGCTCCCGTTTGCGGAGGGGTTCAAGCGGTCGGAAAAGGTGATTACGCTGGGAGATCTCCTGGTGCTGCAGAAGAAGTTGGAGGAGGCGAAGGGAGATCCGCAGGGAGAGGAGAGGAGGACTGCTTGAGAGAGGCGGATGGGCCAGCCATCGTGAAATGTATTCATAGTCAACGACCGTCGGTGTTGCTTGTTGCTTACAAATTTTACTGTGTTGATTCATTCATCACTGCAGCATAGGAACAAAAATACTCTCCAGGGGTAACTGCCAGACACTGGGTCCTTGGCTACCCGGTAACTGACCATGATATTCATTTCACTTATTTTCTTCTTTTTTTCTTTTTTCCCCCTTCCCTCCAAAAGCCAATTCAAAACCACCTCCTGTATGAACCCTATCTTCACTGAGCGATAGCTGGAGCATCTCGTCCTTCCTAGATACAGGGCTTTTTTTGCCCTTCCTAAGGCCCTTCTCACATTGACAAAAACGGGGATAACGTACATTATCAGTGAGTCGTGGGTATCAGCGAGTCGTGGCTTTTCACCACCCTACGAACACTATCCTCAATTACAATACCACAATACTAGCAACCAACTATAGTTACATTAGAAATAGCTGAATCTGAAGCTTCTGCGGCCTCCTGGCAAGTGCGCGCATTATGGCCAGGCTTGCCGCACACACCACAGCACCGAGCTTC
The DNA here is from genome assembly GCA_031001845.1 of Achaetomiella virescens. Lineage (NCBI taxonomy): Eukaryota > Fungi > Ascomycota > Sordariomycetes > Sordariales > Chaetomiaceae > Achaetomiella > Achaetomiella virescens. The sequence continues at coordinate 106,052 of JARNGD010000077.1, forward strand.
GTACGAGCTTCCCCTGCACCACTACTATCAGGTTACGTTTCTTGCATTACCTCCCCACCTATGGCCTTCTGGTCGACGACGTCCTGGGCATCCTGCATATAAGTGATCCTCCAAGCCGTACGCGTATTTTTTTTGGCCCTCCGGCGGTTGCTTAGTGCCTCGTTGACTTTATAGAGCGAAGAGACCTCTGACCGAAGGAGGGCCACCTGGTGCATTACAGCTATTATACCCTTGGTAAGCTGGCCCACAGCAGCCAACATTGAAGTCGGGGAGCTATTTTGATGGTTGGTAATGCGAGTCTTGATGAGCGTTAACTATTGATCGGCTTCTCGGGGGTTGTATAGTATCTAGAAGACCCAAGATTGTAGAGTGTCGGCCTACTTAGTGTTTCATACAAGCGCAAACTACTCGCTGATGACCTTCGGATCCTCGCACTTAGCCCTCTACTACTCGTATCGACGGGCATAACGCGTACATAGCTCTGGCTGGCGTTTGACAAACCGATGCGCCCAGAGATTGCCGACGGCGGGCGCGTCGCGTATACGTAGTAGTTGGTTGGCCATATCTTCCACACCACACAATTTAGGCGGGAATGCGCGTGCAGACAGCTTAGTCACGTACTGAACTATCACCTTCTCTTCTAAGTCTGTAAGCTTGCGCGTGTTGGCTGGAAGATCGCGTCCTACAAGTCGGGCAGCGCGTCGGTCACGGAGGGTTGAAGCCGGTATATTGTAGAGCTTAGCTACGGCTTCAAGCCTTAGCCGCCTGTCGTTTTGAAGAGCTTCAAGGGCTAAGGCCACCTTAGCTTCCTTGAAGAAGTGGGCATATTAAGTTGTAGAGAAAACTGATGTTAGGTAGAGAGACAGCGTGTCGCGCCAACAAAGCCACACCCGCTGATACCCACGACTCGCTGATAATGTACGTTATCAGGTTTTGTCACGAATTTTTACTCAAATTCTTGATCTATTCCCGCCCAAACATCCGGCGGGCCTCATAATCCCTATCTCATTTCACCTCTGATCTCACTTATATCCACGGGTGTGGATAACGTTAGATGGAGTGGGTTTACAGTGAATAGAAGAGGATGCCAAGCGCTTCCCGCTGCCCAAAATAAAATGGAGGGCTTGGCGTGATCTCCGGCCAAATTTAACGGTTCACCAACCGATGCCGACGGCGCGTCATTGATAAGCGCCGGGTGGAGCGCGGCTCGTCGAAGTGTCGCTTGTCGCGTGGAATTGGCCTGCCACACTCTACCAAACATTTCTGCTGGGGTCCTCAACAATGACTGGCCCATGGTCAGCGGCTCCTCAGACAGCAAAGGAAGGGTGCAACGCTGTTTCGGCGCCTCTCAGCGAATCACTTCGCTGGACCAGGCCATCACCGTGACTGATGCTGCTCCAACCGGCCAATGTCAGCGCAAACATGATCCGGCTTCACGGCAGATACCCGTGGACATAGTCTTTTTCTGCAATGGGTCATCAGCTGTTTTGCTAATACTTAACAAGATTGTTCCCCAAGGCTGAGAGTTCTTTTTGCCCCATTGTGCCCACCGAGCTCCATTGTTTCCTCTCCGTCGTTTTCTTGCCATTCTCGCATTCATATCAAAGGCGTTGCGGGGTCCTTTGTTTCCATTGTCTCCTTGTTGCTGGCCAACACATTTAAGCTTCCCGTCCTTCATCACCAACGGTCCAACGCCACCCAACGCTCCTGATTGCTGGAAAAAACTGAATTTTCTGCTCTCGGTTTCAAATTATACCCGGCGAGATGGGGCTCTTCAAGAAAGCTGCAAAGATGTACTTCAAGCGTGAGTCAAGCCACTCAACACCCGCTCCCCCTCAAGATCTTGGATGTGCTAACGCCTCTCTAGCCGTGGGCTACCTCCGCTTCGCCCCCTACATCCTCATCATCCCCATCATCGTCTTGCAAGCCCTCTCCCTGACTGGCTGCGTCTCGACTGCCCCCGCCATCCCCAACATCTACGTCGTCGACTTGCGCGCCAACAACAACGCCACCGACGGTCCCGTCGTCAAGGTGCGCATCGGCTACTACGGCATCTGCGGCGTCGACCCGGACGGCACGCGCTGCTTGTCCGCGCACGGCCGTTCCGTCGAGGACCTGACCCTCAACCTCTTCCCGGCCCTCGGCGCTACCGCCCGCAACGGCTCCTCCTCCTCCGTCAACGGCCTTAACCGCGATGAGATCACCGACATCGTCACCACCGCCGTCGACCTGCAGGGCCGCACCTTCATCTCGGTCCTCGCCGGCGCTGCTGTACTGTTCCTGCTCGGCGTCGCCGCGCTAGCCGTCTACAAACGGGATGTCAAGGCCCACGGGGGCGCATCCTCCTCCCCGTGGGAGAGCCAGTCCCGCCGTAGCAGGATCGTGCGGCGCATGACTTATAGCATGCTGTGCGGCTCGGCCGCGCTGGTGTTTGCGGCAGCCCTGGCGACTACACAGTCCGCGGGCGCGCTGGAGTATGCGGCCCTGGGGATGAAGCATGCGTCCGTGTTTATCAAGTCGGGCACGACGCTGCAGGTGCTGCAGTGGCTTACCTTTGGGTTCCAGGTGCTGTTTGCGCTGGTGGTGCCGTTCTTGGTGAGGGAGAAGAAGAGCGAGGGTGGGGAGTGGAAGGGGGAAGCTTGAGGGAGAAGGTGAAGTGTAATACGGGTTCATTTACAACCGGAGTATATATTGGTCGAATGTGGCATGGACTATCTCTTCTTTGAATTTCACAGGGTAGGTACAAAGTACCAAACAATGTAGACATCAACGGTTCTGCCACTTGCGCTATGTTTCTCTTTCTCTCTCTCCCCTACTCCCTTCTTTGCTAAAGAAAGGCACCATTTCTGACCGGGCCAGTCGAAGATGGAATTTAAATCACCCTTATTTCAATTCATGCGCCTCCTCATCCCAATACTGACCGGACAGGTCCCCCGCTGGCGGAACCTTGTTGCGTCCGTCCGATTTGCGGTAAGTAAGGGAGTCGAGATCGATGTCGAAGAAAGTGCGAACCTTTTTTTGGTCATTAGCTTCCATTTTAGAATTTTATCATAGTATAAACGTCCTTTTCTCTTGTTCGAGATGTCCCATTTCTTATTTCATGTCAGAGACAAGAAGCGGAAGGATTAAACAAAGAAAAGAAAAAGAAAAAGAAAAAGAAAAAGAAAAAGAAAAAGAAAAAGAAAAAGAAAAAGAAAAAGAAAAAGAAAAAGAAGAGCTGGGGCTGAAAGGGCTTACACTGATACCATAAATGTGCTTCGGTGCGTAGACCTCGCGGAAATCGATGCCGATGCTGGCCCCGCAGTGCTTGCAGAACATCTGATCCTTATCTTTTGTATTGAAGCGGTAGTTACTGCAGCGGGCGCGGCTGTCGTTATGCCAAGTAACAGATGAGGCCTCGGGGTCTGGTATGTTGCTGCTTTAGTCTCTCTCTTCTCACCCTCTCTCCCCCTTCTCTCCTCTCTCCCTTCTCTCTCTCTCCCCCTTCTCTCTCTCCCCCCCTTTCTCTCTCTCCTCTCTCTCCCTTCTCCTCTCTTCTCTCTCTTCTCTCTCTCCCTTCTCTCTCTCTCTCTTGTCCCGACTTTTTTTAAGACGGATGTTGGAGGAGGGAGAGTGGGAGAAAAAACGACTCACAAACGAGAAGATAACCGAATCGTGTGCACGCAGAGCAATTGCAGTTAAGCACCTCGTACTGGGGCAGCGCGGGTGTCAGGGTGACGCTAAACTTGATATAACCACAATGACAGCCCGCCTCGTAAGTGACGCTGCTCTTCTCGTCTTCCTCTTTCTGCTGCGGAGGAGTATTTACGGGCATTTTGCCTTCATCCTGAGACATGATAAGCAGGATATGAGCTCAGAGGTATGAGCTGGCGGATTAGCTCTGTTAAGGTGAGCCAATTAGTAAGACACGATACTAAGTATCTGTAGAAGAACCTGGATTAAGTTGGGAAAGAACCGTGCAGAAGTATACTCTTAGCAACGAAAAGAGAAGGCCTTCCTAAGCTCTGAAAAAGACGGGGTCTTTTGCATCTCGACCGCAACCTCACCAAAATCGACGAAACTAGTATCATTAGAAAGGGCTTGAAAAGCTCTATCTAGTGATAGTAGTTTGGTCAGCGCGGAAGCCTTTTGCATGGCCGCGCAGGGCCCCTTTATAAGCAGGCTCCGACATGGGACCGCGCCCGAAAATCCCTCACCTACGCACGGACTACTGAACTGGGGCCAATCAGTGGAGGAGCCAAGAAGCACATACTGTAGCCGCAGGTAGCCCAAGATAGCTGGCTACCCGGGAGCATGGGCGAGCCACTGGAGTAAGTGTCATGGGATGCGAGGCAGGCAACAGGGAAACTGTGATGTATTGTCTGTGTTGGGTGTGGGGGGGGAAAAGGCAGAGGTGGGCCGACTGGAAGATATAGCGGGGCAAGGCACTTGGGCCCCACCACGCAACAGTTAAGCTTGTATATAGATCATGTTACGTGTTTGGGTGGGTTTCAAGTGTAGGGAAATTGAGGGTGTGTATTGTCTATGGAAGTTTAAGAGGTTGAGGTTGAAGAAGTGGAAGAGATGGGCGCGATGGCTGCTTAATAGCCATCGCTGGCGATCAAACGCAGGCAGGGCGATCAAACGAGGGCGAGGCGGTCTGTAAGCGTAAGGGTCAACGACCCTGCTTGCAACAGATCACGATCTCTACCGCCTACGGGCATCACAGTAGCTTCCTCAATAAGCAATCAGAATTCTAGTCTTCTAGGAACTTGCGGGGACAATTGCTTAGCGCACTTGTTGTAGACCTTTTGGCTCTACCGAACAGTCATCCCGGCCCAACCAGCACACCTTTAGGAGTCCCTCTTAGACGCAGGGAACGACCGTTCGTCACAGAGCTCCTTGGCTCTAGCATTAGGCGTCGAGCCTATGACCTTGCGTAAGGCCTATACGAAGAAGGGTCCACTGTACGGTCCTTTAGCCCTGAGTGGGGGCTTTGCGAAGGCATGTAGTGGGAACGATAGTAGCATGGACAAGGTCAAGGCTACCACCAACAAAACCGCCGATGCTGCTACTAGCAAATCTAGTAGGGGATAAAACAATGAAGACCAACCATTGCTAATAAGGCCGTCGAGGCTGCCACTACTATGGCGGATGATACCGCCGAGGATTTAGTCGACAACCTTATGGAAGACTAAGCCACTAATGCAAATAAATATCCTCTAGATCTCATCCTTCGGAAAATGCCCTCCTGAACGGCATGCCACACCGCCGGAAACACCGCCCTGGCGTAGTTGCTCTGCCTATCCAGCACGTACTTGACGTCAATCTCCTGGTCTTTCCCCAGAATCTTCTCAATCTCACCATCAAAAGCATGCAGCACGTACGAGCTCGAGAAGTCCAGCTCCCACAAGTCGGCATCCTTGCCCTGCTTCACCTTCTCTCGGTTCTTCAGCCACGCCAGCATGTCCTGACATGACCCAGACTGAACCGCCGCGGCCCGTAGGAGCTGTTCTGCCTGGTGGTCTTCTGAGCTCGTGGCCGTAGTGGTGTCCATGGTGGGCAGGAAAAGCCGACGCTGGTCTTCATACTCCCAGCTGACTGGGCTGAAGGCCTGCGGCTGCAGGATAAGGACCTCGAAAGGGAGTGCCGCCAGCCGGTTGGCGAGGTCTGTCAGGAGAGAGGCTGGCGGTGGCCCATTTCCCGTCATAGAATTGGTGCGCGGCGTGGTAGAAGATTGTCCTAAAGAGAGGCTCGAAGGTTAGTAGGGCAAGTACTGAAAAGCGTCTCACGGGGAGGAGCGGATGGTGGGAAGGAGCTGACATGAACTTGGAATCCGGTATCGACATCATGACGCCGTTGTTGAGGTTGTTGGCGAACCGTATGGTCACGGCGAACTCTTGGGCGACGATGTTCCGAAAGCCGCTGTTGCGCAGGTCTGCAATATCCCGGAGCGGGATGGCATCGGTATCCAGGTACACGCCCCCAAATTCCCGGAGAACTTCGAGCCGGAGGAAGTCTGTCTTGTGCTCTATCCTCTGGATATTGACCCCTTTCTGTGTCACATGCGCGCTGCGACGGGGTGTATCATCAGATTGGGCATCGACAGGATTCGCTTCGTCCATCGTGTGCCAGACGCTCTTGCCCGGGCGATAGTTTCTGGACCGGCGTCCGTGTGGAGGTAGATCTTGTCAGGTTTCCAGAATAGGTGTGCCGAATACATTGAGATAAAGAATTTGAAGCCAAGGCGGAGCTCGTTCGGGTCCTGCAGAATCCAGATGTAGTGGACCAGGTTTGGAATGGCAACCTTTGTCTGGTTGCCGACACCGCCCGATTCAAAGTTGCCATCATCACAGGAGCTATCCGACACCTGGACAAGTGGAAACCAAGGCCGCGAATAGCGGTGGGGTCTCAAAATAAAGCCTAGGCCCAATCCAACTACCAAGATGATTGTCAGAACGATGGCGACCCTCACAATCAGTGGTCGCCATTTGTATGACGTTCTCGTGGTCTGTGTTTGAGGGCCAACCGGTAGATACTGGTGACCTTGGAACACACGGAACCAGGGTCTCGGCGACATAATCGAGGGTGATGTTGGCTGAACTAGCTCGCTGAGAATATGAATTAGCATCAAGGAGGACCGCAGTTGACGGGTCAGGTTCAGTATCGACTGGCCATTCAGTAATTGGAGACTTTATGTATCCCATGTCTGTTTGTCAAAGAAGCCAGATCAATTTTGCCATGAGGCCAAGACTGGTATGTCTCGATGTTTGCCTAGTCCTACAGCGGTGTACGTAATGGGTGGGTTTAATTTCGCCGACGTGAACCACACGACAAGGGTCCTGGTGGAGAACAACAGGTCCTCAACCAGGGAAGGAGGTGACCGGAAACAGGCCAAGCCCAATTTGGAGCATATATGGCCTCTCCTATCTTCTTCATTTGTTTCTCTGACGGGTAGGAGTGTCATTGATCTTGTTGAAGTAAACTGAATGACACACTTGCAGCTGTCGTCACAGTCCTTGTCATGGAGATTCAACGCTCAAATGTCTACCTAACAGAACACGCGGCTACCTAACCGAAATTGGCCAAGCGCGACTGTTTAAGGCTCGTGCCGATTCCAATCAGACTAGGTTGGTTGATAGAGTACGAAGTACATCCATGGGCTTACAACGTTATTGGGAGGGTAGGTCACATCAGGACAGGGGTTTTTTGGGGCAGGGTTTTGGGAAGGGAACAAACTCACAGCTTCTTGGTCCACAAACCCCGATTTGTCCCTGCAGCGGTCAGCAGAGCTGCAGGGGCTCCACCCGACCACCTGTGGTTTATCGGCGCCTCCATTCTGCCCGGATGTGACGCGGCTCCTCCCTTCATTCCTTCTCTCAGCAATGTTGAATTGGCATTGATTTTGTTTCAGCAGCGCAATGGCAGCTGTAACTTTATGCTTGGTTTTTCTCAAAGCCATGTATGCCCAATGTCCTTCTTGCTTCTCTTTTTTTTTTTTTTTTTTTTTTTTTTTTTTTTTTTTTTTTTTTTTTTTTGAAACACGGAAGTCCAAGACTCGCAGTTGGACAATGCATGCAGTTGAATCATGAATGTTCTGCCTCCATGTCCTGACATATGATTAGTCAATTTTAACCTGAGAACCCTTCCCCACTTTCCAACTTTTTACACGCATTCGAGGTGCCTTTTACTCATCATCACCTCCCCCTCCCTCGATTAAAACACCATCTCCAACCCACTCGATCATCAGCCAGCCTCTGCTCTCACTCCGTCATAATTATTGAACCACCTCGCCCTCACCGGCGCCCCCAACCCGACCTTCCCCACTAACTCAGCGAGGTTAAATTCCAGCGTCTGGTCGACCTGGCTCCGCGACAAGGAAATCTGCCGCAGTCTCGTACAGCAAGCTCACGTACCGATGCGCATGCGGCGGCTTCTCGACAGGAGGGGCGGAGACGACGTATGCTACGGGCCCGCTTGTTCTGGTAGGAGGTGAAAGGGTGTAGACACCGACGCCGTTGATGGCGGTCTGCGTGGTGCTGGGCTTGAAGCCTGTGACGAGGGCGTGGGGTTTTATGCGGCGCGGGCCGGAGGAGGGGCTCTGGAACTTGGAAAGGCTGGAGTCGATGTTGTTAGGTGGGCAGTTGAGCTCGACTAAGACAGGGGGTTAGAGGGGCAAGACGCGTGAGGCCTACACGTCAAGGTTTGCGTCAGTGTATGTCAGAAGCAATGAGAATCGCAAAATTAGAGGGAATTTAAGCTTACCGATTATCATCCACAGGTAGGAGGTGTCATTCAAGGGGCGCTGCTGGTGCCAATGGTCGGCTGTTTCGCGGTTTCTAGGAGCGTTCAGTCTCCAGTCCCGAGCTCGCTGTTGACACCCTCCGATCACATACCGGCCTTGGTCAAGCTAGCGCCAGGGCTTGCCACCGCTTTGCTCCCAAATATAATTTCCAGTTTGTCCGTGACTCCGGGTGTGAAGCCAGGCGGGGTCTGCGCCTATACCATATCACTTGCGACGAGGACTATTGCGCAAACTGGCTTGATGGAGTACCGCATGGTGGAGTCTAGTCCCGGAGAAGACAGGTAAAGTGGAATAGCCAAGGGGAAGGATGGGAGCGAGAGTACCGAGAGCGATGTGCCGAGCTATATACAGCGAAACCAGTTCATGGGACGCCTTCAATGTCTCTATTCCATGCTGATCTGTCAAGTCAATCTGGTATTTGTCAGTCTCTACAGCCGGTAAACCAGCTGGCTAAATTCGAAGCATTCCATCCCGGCCACCCAATAAGGATGGCAGGCGGGATTCGGCTCGCAACTGCGTTTCCATACCTAGGAAGGCAATTGTCTTTTTTACTCCCTATTTGGATACATATACTGTAGGATTTCGTAGTTTGCCCATTTGGTTTCCAGACGTTTGCCATAGGAGTGTGAGAGGTTTGGGTTGCTTGGGAGAAAAGTGAGAAAAACCTCAGAAGATAAGCCAGAATCAATGCCAAAAGGGACCGGAGAACGAGTGGGACCGCGGGAAGAGAAGACAAGAAAGCGAATACTAGTAATCAAGGTTCTGAACCCAGCTGCGACGGGTGGTAGAGAGAAGGCAAAATTACTCTGCGCTTCCCATTTGTGACCTGCCCCAATGAGCCCAACACGTCTATCCCCAGTATGCGACTACCCAATTTCGATCTTCCAAATTCCTCAGTAATGGGCTTGCGACAACAAAACCCGAATAATGTGGTTGCCGATTATCGAACTCACACGAGGGCGAAGTGTTCCTAGCCGAGGATGTCACGCAGATAATTAGGGATAAGCCGGTGAATGGCAACCCACAGACCCCCAAGTCATATGTACCGTGGAGCAAGTGAAGACCGTAGCCAGCTTTCCTCATCTCCTTTTCGTACTTGGAACCAAGGAATCCGCGGATGGTAGTGTACGCCGTCATCTTCTCGCGCTCGAACGCGAGTGCCTCCTCTTCCCTTGCGTCGAAAGCAGGGTGTATGGCAAGGCCCTCCATGATCTTGCGCAAATTAAACCAGTCCAGACGGAACATTTCAGCCCACTTCCACTCGTAGAAGGTGGGTTTCACGTCGCCTAAAAGCAGAGGGATTGGAGGGAGCTCGAAATTGACTTTGGGGACGGCCATGGCGTCGGATGTAAGGTGTGTCTGACAGAAGAAACCGGCTATACGCAGCAGTGATTATTTGAGTGCTCGGTGGTGGAGATGGCTGAATGTGTCAATTGCTGGCATGTCAACCTGCGCAGAGTATGGATAGTGTGGGATTGCAGATTGATCTCAGGGGGAAAGTCAGTCGTAATTGATTACGGAGAAAACAACACGAAGCGAGTAGGATTGAGAAAAGCACCTTGAACTTTAGACTCAGAAGATAACGGTGATACAGCTCACGGCTATCTGAGCTTTGCCACTCGAAATTTTTTTGTGCGAGTCGGGTTGTGTTTTGTCTGGGTGGAAGTGTTCAAAGTTTAAAATTTCGAGTCGAATGCGTGAAGAGTGGGCAAAACTATTACGATGGTGGAAAATTATGGTTCTGCCCTTCTCTCGACAATTTCTTTTAGCCAAATTGTTATTGTTATTCTTCTTCCCTTTTGTTTTGTTGCTTTTGAAACTGTTTTGCAGGGAGTTCCTATATTGACTCCGGCTTTATCCACGAGTTTTGCTGAACTTCTTCAAATGAACGAACCGCGTTCAAGAGACCTCTTTGCTGGAAGTAGTCTGTGGGTAAATTCACTACAAACCCCGAAGCATGACATGGAATATGATTAATCCAGACAAATACCAAGCGCTGATAAATTCACCAGGAGCATGAACACCAATCCAAAACCCGGCAAAGGTCCCGCGATATTGATGATACATCTTGTAGCCCCACTTGTGGTTATTGACTGGAAGAAGGTCAGCGTTTGAGAACCAACAAGACAGGCTGTGCAAGCTGCCACAACATTGGCACGTACACTCCGCGGAGATGACCCCGAAGTTGCTGTCCCTGACTCTGTCTTCGGCTGAGTCGTCGTCACTAGATGAGACACTGCTGCTGTAGCAGAAACCTTGGGAACAGATGTGCCAGTAGTAATCGGACTGGTGCCTGATATTGGCTCTGGTGTGGGTGAAGTGCCGGCATCCGCTGAAGGCGATGGGGTAGAGCTCAGTCCGCAAGCGGAAGCGGCACCGCTGACCCCGTTTCCGTAGATCTTCCAGATGTCAAACTCTAGGGCGCAGTCGAGGCATGCTTGGTAGTATCCGACCCAAGTTGCGTTGTCGCAGTGTTTGGGATGCGTCCACCGGCTAGAGCGTTGCCTGGATGGAGCAAGTGTCAGCAGTGGTCTCGGAGATAATGGCAAGGAATTGTAGATGGGTTGATATTAACCGTACGTACCGCAGTTGGAATGGCACTCGAATTGTGGTGCCTGGTGTCTGGCGACGGAAGAGAAGGTCAAAGTTGAGATTGCGGTCCAATTCGGCGGCATTGACAGCCAGTGTTGCCAAAATGGCCAGCAATACTGAAAAATGAAAGTCCCACATGTTGATAGATTTCTCAAACGAAAGGAGACAAAGGTATATTTAGTGGCCAGGAAGGAAGGAAGTATCCCAGCTGAGCCCCTGTGTTGTTGGGGTCGGAAGTACACAAGCGTGGTGCAGGAAACCAATGCTGCCAACTCCTCACAAGTTTCGGATGGGAAACCAAGATAAATTTGGCGAGAGGCAGCTAAATATGGCAAGACACCGGACTGTGTCGGGCCAAGCCGAAGGGGGGGGTGAACTGATTGGAAGCTCCCGACCACGAGGTGTGACAGTAAATCACGCTTCACTGCAGTCTTTTCCATACCGAGGCTTTAATCCCTGGTGCCAATGACACCCCGTGAATCTTGGAGAAGAAAGCGATATCGGCTACCCATAATTGCCCAAGCCTGCTCCGAGGACCACGCCGGCGTTCGCTTCACCTGGATCGGGCAAGTGGGTTCAGACATGGGCTCAAGGATGATGTAGGATCTTCCAATGACCACAGAGGATCAGATCTAATCAAAAATGGGGCTGATGTGCCAAGCCAATTTATCTGATCAGCTGAGCGAGAGAGCGACCATAGAACGAGGGTTGTGATACCCGAAGCACCTTGAGGACTGAGCGGGGTCATCGGGTAAGTGCCATCCGGTGTTACATTTAGAAGGCGTTTGAGGGAAAAGTCGAACCACCGAGAAAACTCAGAAATCCCTCCGGCTTGGCCAAGATGCAAGGCCCCGAAACAGAGAGATCCGGGGAACAGCTTCCAGTCGGAATGGGCGGTGATCGGGAAAGATTTCCCATGCCATGTTTTGTTGAGTCATTGTTTGCAGCAGTGATGTCTAGCTCCTAAATCGATCTTGGATAGGAGGGTGGTGACCATCCACAGCCAGCGGGCAACTGGCCGCAAGTGGACGTGTGGACCATGCGACAATGGTGTGGTTCACCAGACATAAAGGACTGTGTAGCTGCTGTGATGACAACCAATCTTCGTTTCATATTCTTGAGGCTTCTGCCAAATCTTCGTACTTTGGCCCTCTTTGTGAGTCCTGCCATCATTTCCCCCCCCCGGAGAAAATCCCTTTCTATATTTCCACCCAGAACATTCCGCTGCAGAAGCTGGCCGATAATGTTCGTTGTTCAGCGGGTGCTCGTGTTGGCAGCAGCCGTGGGTGCCTTGGGGGCATCCGAGGGCATGGGTCCTGCCGCCTTCATGTGGCCACCTGACCGTGCCTGGTCCGAGCAGATGGACAACACACCTCCGTGTGGCTCTGTTGCAAGCGTCGTCAATAGGACGGCTTTTCCACTCAGTAAGCGACATTTTTCCCTTCTGTTTCTCCTTTTTTTTCCCTCTCTCTCTCTTTTTAAGCATACTATTTCATAATTCTTTTTTCAGTGCTAAGTCAAGTCAAAGCCGGAGGAAAAGTTGCTCTCATAGCCCAGGACGATTCCTACAATGCCCAACTGAGCATCTCTTTCAGCAGCAGTAAGCCGTCTCCACCTCTGTCATTCCTCTTTCCGAACGCTCTCGTGCCTCAACCCATTCTCCAATTTACACCCCCTTATCCAGACCCTCAATCCCAATCCGACTTCACCGCCCTCAGCCCCTCCCCCATCCCCGAGCTCGACCCCGGCCACACCTGTCTCTCTATCCCCGACGCCGCGTCATCCATCACCCCCGGAACAAACGCCACCATCCAAATCAAATACACTGCCGACTTTGACCGCCCAGAGAACCAGACCTTCTACGCGTGCGCCGACATCACCTTCGTCGCCGCCAGCTCATTCAATCAGGCAAGCATCCCCTGCTTCAACGCGACCGATGACAAGGACGTCCCCGCACCGACTGCCACGGGTTTGCCGACAGGCACGAACCTGCCGGGCCATGGGAGAGTGGACCGCCCTTGGCGTTGCCCGGTTCGGAGGGCAATGGAAGGGCGGAGGGCGGGAATCAAGGGCTATCGAAGGGGGGGATTGCTGGGGCGGTAGTTGGAAGTGTGGTGGGGTTTGCGCTTGTGAGCGGGTTGGGGTTGTTGTGGTACCGAGAGAGGGAGCGGAAAAAGAGGCTTGTGAGGGAAGGGAGGCGGGTAGGGCGGTGAAGTGGGGAGGAAGGGACGGGTCGCAGGTTGGGGAAGGGGTCGGAAGAGGCGGAGAGCATTCGGATGGGGAACATGTCTTGACTTCAGGAGGCTCTGTTTTTGGGTCGAGTATTGCTTGTTGGCTAAGTCTGATTATTGATGCTCATGGTGAGCGATTCGATATATGCGCTAATCTAATTACCCCAGTATTGGCCTCGAAAACTCGCTGCTGGAAAAGACATATGCTTGATAGTTCCTTCAAGAAGAGTATGCTTTGGGGCTCTTGTGAATAGTCCAAAATGGTGATTCCGCTTGCGATCAACAACTTCTGTAGATGGCATATATTGACCCGAGTGGTCCTTAATGGCCCTGGTCTGAACATCTCAAGGGTTGTCTAAAGGCTACTCTTAAAAACTCCTTGCCGACGAGTCACCACGCGAGAGATGGAACTGGCCCGACCGACGCGCGCTATTGCAGAATTGCCGACCCACTCCGAAACCGAGACCGGGCCGACCAACCGGGCCAGGGACGGAGACAAAACAAAGGCCCCATTACTCTCGGCTGCCAAGCCGGCCGCCGAGACCCGCCGTTGGCCCCGAACAAACTTTCACGCTGGTGGCATCCTGCGCCGCGGGGAAGGATCCAAGCAAACTGACAAGTCAAAATGCATGGGAGTGGGCCATTGTGTAAAGCCCCGGGCCGAAACTCATGTCTCTTCAAAACCTGGTCCAGCCTCAAGCACCAAACACAGAGTGTTGCTACGGCGTTGCAGCGAGCGCTAGTTGGTGCCGATTTTGCCTGTAGATCGCATGTTGCATTTAAGCCCGCCAGATCCTACGTCCACTTCTCGGTGTCAGGTTCACAGCAATCTCACATCACCTTCACTTTCTAAGCCGACCAACGCATCACTTCACACTCACCCTCCAAGCCATCTTCGGCCGGGTCAGCATCCTAATAATTGTCCATCATCGTTTACAGAGCCACAGCAACAGCGAGAGTGGCACAAAACCTAATGCAAGATCCCTCACGATAACGGTTTCAAGACACCAAGAACATGACAAAGCAGAAAGTGGCAGCGAAAGCAGGGGGCCAACAGGTTCAAGTAATCAGTATGACTGGCTTCTTAAGTCTGAAAACTACGTTTCTCACTAACAACTTACCGCCACCAAAGGGAATGAAGAGCTTATCGTGAAGCAAAGTGCCCAGACAATCGTCCTCTCAGGCAGCACCAGAACGGCTAGCACCAAGAGCAGGAGCTGGACATATCATGTCACCCATCCCATAAAAGCCGCCAAGAAGCTCGTCCCGTACTCAACCAGAGAAGGAAAGGATAGTTGCGGATTCAACCTAAGCTACTACCGGAAGTCCTTTTTCCTTCTCGACAAGCAGACACAATTCGACCTCTACATGGCGGGCTTGGCTCCGAAGATGACCAAGCGAGAGGTCGACAAACTCAAGACATCCGTTCGTCATATTCAAATCGCTTACAAGCCGGTGTCTGTTCTCTACGCCACACACATCTCGCCAAGCGGGCTCCAAGCTCCCCCAAAGGACATCATTGCCGAAGCAAAGGCTGCAAAAGCTCAAGCGGCAGCAGGGAAGAAGAAATACCCAGTCAACCCAGACGCCCTTCCGCAGTTCCCGACTCCAGGAAGCTACACCGAGATCCAAGTGCAACACAGGCCAACGGAGACGCAACAGAGACCACCAGCTCAGGTACTACAACAACAACAGAAGCTCACGCGGCAAGACCACCTATCCCCGCCACGGCAGCCCGAGGTCCAAACACACAGCAACTCATCCGCTCGAGGACCCAAGCCTGCCACTGCTCCCGGACTCTCAAGCCAACTTCAACCCCAACGCCAGTCCCAGCTCATTGGCATCGCAATCTCGGAACCTCCTCAACCAGAGCATCATCCCACGAACACCGCTACGAACGCTCAACAAGCGCGAAGGCTAATCCAGGTATCAAGACAGAGCCACAAACCGCGAGCCACTGCCACCCAGGAACGCCCAATTCAGGGTAAACCACAACGCCAGGCCGTCGACACTCACCCTCGACAGCACGCTGCTCCTGCTGCTACCCAGGGTTGGATTCAGCCAGTTCAGGGACAGGGATATAGGGAGGAACAGCATTCAACGCTCCCTGTTGTAGTTCCGCGCAAGCTAGGCATGTATCTGCAGCTTCTGAGGGAGGAGCAAGCAACCGGGACACATTGTCTAAAGGCGGGGTGTGAGAAAAATGCTTGGAAGAAAGCGGCTGGAGGTTGGGTTGGTATTTCAAGCTATTGTGGAACATTGTGACGCCGGTTGTTGGCTTTTTCTATTTTCTTTCTTTCCTCTCTCTCTCCTTCCTTCTTTCCCCCAGCGCCTTGTCTTATATTTTCTTTCCTTCTTGAGAGGTGTTTCTTAATAGCGACGTTTATTGCAGAAATAAGGTCTTGGCATGTTCTAGAGCTGTAAACCAGGGTCCCTTTCGACTACCCCGATGACGCCAATGATTCCCAGAGACTGGGCCATTTCAGCTCGATTCCCTGGCAACTATTTACATTCCATGGAATGAGGTGCAGAGGAAGAATAGAGATAGGCCATTGGGTAGAGATGGGTATTGATAGCTGAGCCAAGACACAAGCAAACGGCCTGCAGAAAGAGGCACAGCCATATTCGTAGATGTAGTTACGTTGCATAAGTACGCCGTATATTGGCTTACACCAACCTTAACCAGTGCTACGATGACTTGTGGACTGGAATAAAAAGCAAATTTGAAGAAGGAAAAAGACAGCAATTACTAGTAACGTGCATGATAAGCGAGCGACCACCTTTCTACCACCCTATAAACACTATCCTCAATTACCATACAATAATACTAGGAACCAACAATGATTACATCAGAAATAGCTAAATCTAATGATTCTGCAGCTTCCTGGCAAGCGCGGGCATTATAGCCAGGCTTGCCGCATACACCATAGCACCGAACCTTCGTACGACCCCCCCTGAACCACCACTATCCGGCTGCGTTTCTTGCACTACCTCACCGCCCA
The DNA here is from genome assembly GCA_031001845.1 of Achaetomiella virescens. Taxonomy (NCBI): domain Eukaryota; kingdom Fungi; phylum Ascomycota; class Sordariomycetes; order Sordariales; family Chaetomiaceae; genus Achaetomiella; species Achaetomiella virescens. The sequence goes on from JARNGD010000077.1 coordinate 122,161, forward strand.
CGACCTTCTAGGCTAGTAGATCGTTTGCATCTTGTATAGTAAGTGATCCTCCAAGCTGCATACGTGTTTTCTTAGCCCCCGGCGCTTGCTTAGTGCCTCGTTGGCCTTGCGGAGCGAAGCGTTCTCTGCCGAAGGAGAGCCACCTAGTGCATTATAGCTATCGTACCCTTGGCAAGCTGGTCCACAGCAGCCAACATTGAAGTTGGGGAGCTATTTTGGTGGTTGGCAATGCGAGTCTTGATGAGCGTTAACTACGCCTCGGCTTCTTAGGGGTTGTATAGTGTCTGGAAGACCTAGGGTTGTGCAGTGCTAGGCGCTGAGTTTGGAGGTGTTGGCGTACGAAGCTGGATATTCAGCTTGGAAAGCACCCTCTCTAGATCGTATAGCACTAGGCCAGCCCCTGCAAAGCCACCCTATATGTTCTTCTCCGTCATGGAAGTAAAGAAGGCCTCGCGAAAGCCGTAGAGGAACTCGAGATTGCTTATATAGTTGATATACGCGCGCATTAAGTCCTCAATTGGCGACCGTATAACTGCTTCAATGGCCTAAAGCAGCCAACATCGAGTAGCTAAAGCTTATAGGAGGAGTGCGGAGGCATGCAGAGCGTAATAATATTATTATCCTAGTAGTAGAGCTCGAATTCGATAGAGTGGTGGCTTTCGTAGCCGTCGAGGATTAGCAGCCGTTTTTTTTTCCCTTCATACGAGTGTGCCGTATAGAAGTCGAAGTACTTGATCCAATCCAGGCCTACTACATTAGTAGTCCAGCCATTCTCGGTAGTTGCGATACGCCAGGTAGCCGGGAGGTTGCACTCGGTATACTAGTTGGCGAGGTGGTACTACGCGGCCAAGATGATGAATAGAGGGATGGCCCAGCCGAGGGCATTAACTCCCTAGATTACTATTGCTCATTCGCGGTTGCTAGGCTAGGCTAGTTTTGCCCTGCGGAAGCCATCCGAGGTTGTAACTACTATGCCTGCGCGGATTATGCCCATCATGAACCCGGTCTCGTCGAAGTTATAGATATCGTCATCCACGATCCCGTACTTTGCCTTAGTGTTTCGTACGAGTGTAAACCACTTGCTGATGACCTTCGGATCCTCGCATTTAGCCCTATAGTAGTCGTATCTACACGCATAACGCGTACGGAGGTCTGGCTGGCGCTTGACGAAATTGTGAGCCCAGCGTTTGCCGACAGGGGGCGCGTCGCGTGCGTATAGCAGTTGGTTGGCCATATCTTCTACACCACTCAACCTAGGTAGGAATGCGCGTTCAGATAGCTCAATTATATACTGAAGTATCGTTTTCTCTTCAGATCTGTGAGCTTACGCGAGTTGGCTGGAATATCGCACCGTGCAGGCCGGCCGGCGCGTCGGTGCCTGAGAGTACTGCAGGCGACGTTGTAGATCTTGGCTGCGGCTGATATATTTGGATCTCTGTCGTTTTGAAGAGCCTCGAGGGCCAAGATGATCTGGGCTTCCTTCGAAGTAGATGCCATGTTGGGTTGTTGAGAAAATTGGGTGCTAAAGTTAATGGTGTCGCTTCGCAGGGAGAGGTGGTCGCTCGCTTATCATGCACGTTAAGACGCTAATGAAAAATGAAACAGACAAAAAAAAGAAGTATGGGATTCCATGGGATTATACATACCATAAACTTGAAAGGAACGAAAAAGAAAAAAAGGACCGTATCGTATCCCTACTCATATGATCATACAAGAGACAATACCCGTCATGGAGTGTTAAGACCACACCAAAATCTCCCGCGTCGTCATCAAACATGTTGCCATACTCTCAGGCATTCAGCTTCATTACGATTCACTTGCGTATGCGTGAATCAAATAAGAGTAATATCCTTCCCAAACTTCCTCACCGGCAGGTCATTGACCATTTGAGCAGAATCCTTGTACTTACCCATCATCCACTCCTCAATTGTCAAGACGAGCCGTCCAATTCTCTCCCAGCGGTTGCCTGAAGCATCAACCTTCCTCAAGATCAGGAACCTCGCCCGCCCATCCCAAACAAATGGGACTGTGCCAGCAAAGATCAAGACAGACACCAAATTGCCAGCCTTGTGACCCACCGTCAACTCCTCCTCCGTAATTGAAACTGACAGATGAAGCTCAGCAACCTTGCCCATCAACCGCTTCCACCGGCCACGCGATGAGTGCATCAAGTAGAGATGCTTCACCACCAGGGGATCCTTGACGGTCAGCAGCCACTTCTTGCCAGAATTCTTGCCACCGCCCGCAAAATCACCCAAGTTGGCACCTGACCACTAAGAATGGTCGAGTGACTGCCGTCCTCAGAGTGCAAAACCATCTCGGCAGACCAGAGCCGGTCGACACTACTTATCCACTCCGGTTGCAGCATGGCCATGAAGAAGTCGACGTGCGCGTTGTCGCCCTGGCAATCCTGATCGTCCTCTTCGGGCCGGTTCCCTTCCTCAACCATATTATCCCCGTTGAACTCCACAGCCCCTTCCCACCCGATCCAGCTCCACGACGGAAAACATGCTCGCCGCGGACAGTCCACAACAAACAACTCCGCGTGCCGCTCGACTGGCCGCGCAACATGAAACCAAACACTCACCGAAAACGCAAAAGTGTCCTGCAGCGCCGCCCTCCGTCCATCCGCAAACAAGCCCGTCCACACTGGCATCCCTTGCAGCAGCGCCAGCCCACCCCCTTGCGAGTCCCGCCCCGGCGCGTACCTCGCCGCCACCCCCAAAAACGCATCCAACGAATCCCCCGCATTCGTCAACTTCCTCGACGTATACGCCCGCAAGTGCGCATCCAACCGCTTCACCTCCCCATCCACCCCGTGACCCGCCTCCTCGCGAAACCCGTACTGCAATTCCGGCACGGCTCGCACGTCACCGCGGAATATCCCCGAGAGCATGTAGTCCGCGAAGTGCAGGTGTGTCCTGTCGTCGGATGGGACGTGCAGGGTCTTCATGGGCAGGGCGATGGACTCGTGGATGGCCATGCCGTTGCATTCCCAGTAGAGCTGGTGGGGTGTGAAGACGAGGCGCCGCGTGGAGAGAACGCCTTCCTGGTAGGTCCAGCCTCGCGTTGCCCAGACGGAGTGGCGGATTGTATGCTGGGGTGAAGGGAGGGTCGAGAGGAGGATGGTTTTGCCGGGAGTTGCGCCCGGTGGGAGGGGGGTGAGGTTTGGAAGGGTTCGTGATGTACTCGTCAGGGTGGGAGAGGCGCGGAAGGGGTTCGCCGTCCGGGATGGGCTGGCCGGTGTCAGAGGCTATTTTGCGCTTGAAGTAGGGGACGAGTTCGGGGATGGTGATGCCGATTGTGGTGGCGAGAAGCTTTTGCTTTTCCATGAATTCGTCGAAGGGATGTTGGAATCCAAGGCCCAGTCTTGGTAAAAAATCGAGGTCTTCGAGGGAGATGCCGTACTTTCGCGCGCTCTCCTCGCTCTTGTCTTGGATGGTGAGCTCGCTGAGGTCGATCTTCATGACGTTGTCGAGGCCGTGCCGGAAGGTGTCGAGCCACAGCGAGTGTCCCTCCGTTTCCCTCTCGTATTCTGCCACGGGCACGTTGAGCAAGTCGAGGTACGCATCCCCTGGATCTTCTTCTGCCAAGAGTTGGCTGCACCCCTGTTTCCCCCAGGCTTTCTGTCTAGCTCAACCCTCGGCTGGGGGATCCTCGGCGTCCCCAGCACACCGGGCAGTCCTGTCCCCGCATCTCCGCTGCATTGACGATGGTGAACTCGGCCCCCGCATAAATGTCGCCCATCCTGGCGATCAGCGCCATCTTCTCATCGAAATTCGACTGATCAATACACAGCCGATCCACCCAAAGATACTTCTCCCCAGCGCCTTCGTCACATGCACCGCATCCGTCACCGTCCTCGGCCAATCCCCCTTCAATGATCCCCACACATAACTCAGCGCAACATACTTCTCACTCCACGGCACCTCCACCACCACCGGTGGCTCCTTCGCACAATCAATCACCCTAAAACCCGTCATCGTCGCCCCATCCGGCTTCCTCGGCGCGCAACACACCCGATGGTTCCCCCGACAGCACGCCAAACACCGTTTTAACCCACGCCATATCTGCCTCCGCCCTCACCACCCGTGGCAGCACTACCCTCTGTTCCCCCCCGAGTGGTTTTGTAAGCCTGTAAATCGCCCCAACCTTTGGTAATTCCATCTCCAACCACCTCAACGGCAGCCCCGTCCTCGGCACCCCCTCCACCTCCGGTACAACCGCAACAAATACATTGTACTCAAACTCCAGGTCGTCCCAACTCTCCCTTTTGAGCCACCTCCCACAAGCATCTTTACGGGGAGGTTGGAAGAGGTAGGACTCACTTGAGCAGATAGCGGGAGTTTATACCCCACCTCAGTCGAGTTCGAGTCCCCAGTTATGTTCTGCCTGAAAAAATCGCACAGCTTGCAGTTGCGAGACGACGACGGCGCAGAAGACGACAGGCGGCGGCCGAGGGAGGTGACAAAGTAGAAATCGCGGAGGTAGATGGGCCTGTTGGGGCCGGAAGAGCGACAGGTGACCAGGCGCCGGGTGTTTCTGTCACGGCGGGCGTTTTCGTAGAGGGAGTGGGCGGGCGAGGGCCGTTTCGAGATCGAGGGTTGAGCAGGGGGGGCAGAGGCTTGTGTTGCGGTGGGTAGTGGTTTGGGCGGTGGGGATGGGGTTTGACGAGGAGGGCTGGGTTGGATTGGCACCGGTGAACTGGAATTGGCGGTTGCGGCTTGCTCTCCCGGAAACATCGGAGAAGGTGAAGCTGAAGGATTGGCTCGGTTGGGCCGGAGAAATGGGGGAGTTGAAGTTGAAGGGCTGGGATGCAGAAGGGCTGGATCTGCCCACCTGGGCTAGTGGAGCAGGGAAGTCGGGTTGGGCTTCACCAGAATTAGAATTGAAGCGATAGGTTGGAGGGATGTAGGGCTGCTCCGGACCCGGGTTGGAATTTCGGGGTTGCGTTGGAGGGGAATTGAAGCTGAAGTTGAAGCGACCACGCGGCATGTTGTTGAGCACCCGTAGGTTTGATACTTGGAAGAATCAACGAGCATGTAGAACATGAGGATATGTTGTGGAGTCGTTTTCTCGCCAGCACCCCGCGAGTGAACCAAGTCTATTTGAGGACGAAGTAGTCGAGCAGGCCTCCCGCAGGTGAGACTGATCCGGCTGACCAAAATCTGGCGGTTCCCCCGCTTTCGTTCCGTTCCGCGCGATGCAAAAACGGTAAAGATCAAGGCTTTGCCAAGGCCCTGCAGAGTGCGGCCCCTGCATGCCCCTGAATAAAGTGCATGTTCACGGCAGGGTGTTGCCTTGCCCAATCCTTTCCAACTGCTTTCATAGCCAATATACCCAATATCACACAATATCACACAGCCTTGTCTATTGATTGGTCATCGGCATCTGCATGCGTCACTTGCACTAAGATAAGGTTATTATGTACATAGACCCAAACACCCAGAGTGCTTATTGCATCCCTGCCGGGTTTCCCTTGCCCTTGAAGATTGTCCCGTATGCGTGCTTACTGATCCACCGTAACGTCCTTTTACTTGAGTCGCTTGGGATTATTCTGGTTTTATTCTGTTTATATCTCGCCTTAAGGAGCTACACCAGGCCTGCTATACTCGTAACTCCAGCCATCATCTTCTCCATCTCTCCGTTATCTTACTAGGTACTACTACAGAGACATCTTTAAAGTGACTTCGATCTGATAATTGGTGTTCTTGGTTCCTTGCTTCCATCCTGCATTGTTGGACTTCGAGGATGGTCAAGCCCCGGTACTGAGCCGTATTCATGTTGTCGATATCTTTTTCCGTCCGGTAACTAGGAGGTCTGCTACTCATTGAGTTATCAATGGAGAGATTAAGCTAGGCCTAATGGTGTTACCTCGAATCCAAGTGAGGACCTACCAGAACCATAGAGACAGTTAAAGCGTTGCGATTGCAACTGTGTCCCAACGCCCGGAAGTTTGTCCACTCCGTAAATACTCTGACAGCCCAGACTGCCCCAGCGGCCAACTCATATCAAACCCACTCACGAGCTACGGCTTTTTCAGATCTAGAAATGTCCTATTCCTATCGCGGAGGGCATGAACTGCCAGTGTATTCGCACAAACACTCGTACAGGTTGCCGAGCGTCTTCGCTTTCCTCGGGCGTCGGTAAGAAAGATGGGACTTCTAGAACTCTGCACACTCAAAGCCCGCGATTCTTCATCAGCATGGTGGATGCATCAGCAAGGGAAAGCATGAGAGGACTACGAGTCTGAAAGGACGTCGCGAATGTCTAAGTGGCGTGAGCGAATATTTAAGAATGAGTTACACCTTTAAACCTTCATCTGAACCGCCCGCGAAGCCCATGGGAGACACTGCCTTGGGTGCAATGCTCGACCCAAGAGACCGGGGCAGGACAGAGCTTTGGAGTCTTCTCTGTGGAGAGGACTCGGACCTCGTCATGGCCATGCCTCACCAAGTCTCCAGAAAAAAGAATCAGGTACACCCTCCTACGGCTACATGTCAAGAACCAGGGGTCCAGACCCGTGATTGTTTGCTACAGGCGCCGTGGAACAGAGCTTTGGTGCGCTGCCCGTCAGGGAAGAGAGGCTCAAGAAAGAGTAAGACGTAAAGATCAAGGCGAAGTATTGAGAATAGCCAGGCACAGAAAGCGTGCGCCTCGGCTGGTATGTTTGGGCGGCCGAGTGCCGAGAACATCACCACTGACCCCGCCGCCGACAAGCAGCGCCTCGAGACCGTCTTCGTCGGGGCCTTCCTGCAACACCAGCAGGACGGCGGCTCCATCGATTTTGGCAACTGGTCTAAGGCCTCCGAAGTCCTCTGCGAGGCCATTATCTCGGGGCTCAAAGACTTCATGACTTCTTGGCAGAGATTAACCCTCGATAACCTGGCGCGTAAGGTTGTGTGGACAGCGACGGTGCATGTTCTGCTCAAGCGAGACTTGCAGTCACGCAAGGCCCTTTGGGCGCTGATGGCCATCAAGACGGCGAGCTACGTGCGAATGCGGTGGAATCAGACTGCGGCAGGGCCGGATTTGCTGAAGTTGATGAGATGGAGATTTGGGAGTATAAAATTGCCTGTTCATCAAGACCCAGAAGGCTGTGGGAAATCACAGCAGGAAGACAGAGTTGTCTTGGGCGCCGGAGAGTCTTCTACACTTCCGGTTAAAGAACTGTTGAATGCTAGGAGGACTTGGGGAATTGGACGTCACAGGACACAACTCGAGGAGAAGCCGGGGGATAGAAACACAAACCCTTGGGCAACCAGCAGCTCCCAAACAAGAGAAGGGGAAAATATGGAAAGTACTTCCAGAAGTTCGGGAGACGGGTGAGTATGAGGAATGATAGGGCCCAGCAGACAGAGACACGGATGAATTCAGAGATGACAATGAGCTCAAGCGGCGCTGACGATACCGGCCCAGGGGGCATTGTCTCGGAAGACCCAGCGGCGGCTGTCCAGGCTCCTCTGCCCTCTCCTAAGCCTGCTTCGCGGTCTTCTTTCTCTTTTCGCTTTTAAGCCAGGAGTTCTCGAATGTTTAGTTCTTCTTTCGCTGTAGGAGCATGTGGATATCACTGCAAGTAATAGTGTCTTCTTCAAGTAAACAAGCAAGCAATGCCCCAATCCGTCTGACAATTCCTACGGCTAATTTCTCCTCCTCGCCCAACACTAAGAAGTTACCACCCCGCTCACGCGTGGATAGCCTGCTGCACCTGCGGATAAACCTGCACCATGCGGTGGTACAAATCGGGGTGATCGCGGATCATCACCTCCGGGTCCCAGGCCGCCGCGACAAAGATGGTGTCAATGCCGCTGCTGATAGGCGTGGTGAACACGTTGCAGATCTGCAGGCCGATGAGGAAGGCAAACGCCACGACGACGGGGGTGAAGCCGCCGCCGGCGTTGTAGCGGGGTGAGTGAAGACCATGTAGACGTAGGACAGCAGGGCACAGGCGTAGCCAACGAAGGTGGCGCCCATGCCCAGGACCGGGCCAATCAGACACTCGTTGACGAGGGCGTCGATGCCACGGTCTTTGATCATTCTACAGCAGAGGTCAGTTGGGATGAATGCCACGGGGATGGATAAACGAACTCACCTCCATGTGTCCTTCGCCGCGGGGATGTACGCCTTCCCGTTAAGGGCAATGTGCGAGAAAGCATAGCGGTTGAGGAATTGCACCCGCCCAGTCCAGTATGCCGATCAGACATCCCACGATGCAGTACAGGATCGTCCCCAAAATGTCTCCCTCCGACGCAGCCTGTTGCTGAGCCACCGACGCCAGCTGCCTCAGAAAGTTGATGATCGCCACCACCAAGCTCCCCAAGCTGATACTCCCAAAACTGTACGTCAACGACCTCCTCAACGCGCCCCTGGTAACCTTTGTCGGATAGTTCCTCGAGTTAAAATACCACGACCCGTACACTCCTGAAATCGTCGTATGGATCGTGTTCTTCAACCACTCCGAAGTCCAATACGCCGCAAAGGTGATAAACACAATCAAGCCCACCACCTTCCCCTTCCCACACCCGCCAGCGCCCTGGCGACAGGCCGGGTTATTGGGACTCGGCTCGTACTTGACATAGATGGCCACCAGCGTGACCGAGTACCACGCCGCAAACGCAGTCGCCAACAAGCCGCCCACCGCGCTCACCACGTACACATGGCCAAACCGCTTCGCCACGTCCATGGCCGTCTGCAGCATCAGCACGCTGAAGGGGATGCGGCTCCGCCAGCTGAAGAAGCAGATGACCATGAAGATAGAGAAGAGCAGGAACACGATGCCGCCCGAATAGTAGCGCCGCGAAAGCATGTAGATGGCGGTCACGAAGCCGAAGACGATGTTGAGGATGCCTGTCAGCCATATGAATTGCTTGGTAAATTTCCGGGCGAGCCACATGTAGGCGTAGGAGAGCACAATGGAGGTGATGAGAACCCAGAGGAAGAGGTAGATGGTGTGGGTTGTCAGGCTGAAGGTGTTGAGCTGGCCGTTGAGGGAGCCCGAGTTTTCGCGGCGGGTTGCGGCTGGGGATATGTCAGTAAGTCGACTCTGTTAAGGGTACGGGAACGACACACCATAACCCTGGATTGAGATGCCCGAGACGACGACGAAGCCAGCGCAGGTGGCTAGGAAGAGGAGCCCGGCCCAGAGGTCGTTCCACTTCTTCTTCGGGGTAAGGGGAACAGCTCGTCGTACGACGGGGGTGCGCCGTCCTTTGGCTCGGATTGCGGAGGGGGATACTGCGGAGGTGCGTAGTGGCCGTTGGCGTAGTTGGGACCATTATTGTAATTGTTGTCGTAGTAGCCGCCCTGCTGCGGCTGGTATGCGTTGGATGGGGGAGCGGGTGGTTGGTTGTAGTAGTTGGGGTTCTGACCGTCGTAGCTGGCCATGTTGACAGCCGTGAAGAAGTCGCTTCACACAGCAACGCTCAGTCGACAACTGCTTCGTTGTGGTGGTTGAGCCTCGAGGACCTGTTGCCTGAAGTGGATGGGCGTAGCAGTGGAGAGCACCCAATGATGACGAAGAACATCTGGGGGCTGAGCAGCGGATATGGGGAAGTCTGTCAAACAATGCCAGATGAAACTGCTTGGGCAGGAATGTCGTGGGACAGTCGCGCCACGACTTTGTCTCGACCATCCGTTGCGGATGACGTAATGGCAAACAGATGCTGATCGGCGGCGAGTCCGTGCCAAGCCCCCCGATCATTCTTGGCCTGGTCCGGTCCACTCGGATCTTCGGCAGTTCATGAGCATTCAACCCGGCCGGGCCTCTTGTCAAATTAAAAACTACCAGATCATACGATACCAAGCCTACTGTGTGTCCGAAGCTCGGGCCGAAAGTGAGCATTCTAGGTCCAAGACTTCGTCAGCACAGTTTCTCAGCTCGAGCCGATCGTCCCTCATACTGTATTTCCATCTCGCCAAACATCTCGTTGCTCAGCAACGATGTTGACGCTGTCTTTCAGCAGGACTGCCTGCCACTATCCCTTGACGGGCAAGCCACCGAATTTCTAGAAGCCCTATGACGGCGAGGTTGAAAGACACTCACTGTGCATGCCGGGGTCATGAGAACTTGCAAGGCTGATCACTTTTGGCCCGAGCCTTCGTATTTACCTCCAGGTTCTCTCACGCTCTTGCAACGCCCAATTCCTCATCCACCTCGTTTCCAACACCTCCCTTGCACTCAGCCTCTCCCCTGGCCGGAACCTGAGCATCCCACTTCACCATCCCCATGAACGCATCCCTCTCCTTTTCATCCAGAGCAGCCATGATTTGTCCCTTCTCGCACCCTGAATGTCCTCCTCAAACCCCTGGTCCAGAGACCACACCTATCGGTCCGGATCCTCGACCGGCTTCCACTCATATGTAAACACTCTTTCCGCGTGTCCCGTTTCTCAGATTATTCCTGGGATAAAGTCCGAAGTACATCAACCTGTTGCGTGAGTATTTCATCATCAGACGCTAGAAAAGTATCAAACAGCGATCTGTGGGCGATCAGGGCCCAGATGGTGCAGCCGAGACTCCAGATATCGGAGGCAAAGGACAGGGGAGTTGTAGCTCGAAGCGAATTTCCGGCGGCCGAATCTCGCGGGAGGTGTAAGACTTGAAGCGCTGTTCATCACATGGGAGAAAGACGAGGCCAAAGTCCGTCAGGAGGAGTTTTGCGTCAGGGGGCGCGATATTCTCACATGGCTCACCGAGCGACATGCGTCGTGCGGCATGTGAAGGGACGCCCAGAGAAAGCGGCTTGCCGTCTATCCGGGAGATAGCTTCCTGGTCAGGCACCCATACTTCGCGTAAAGCTGTCTTCGGAAAGAGCATCAAGGCTGGTGGGCAGCTGGAGAAGGATATTGCCAAGGTGAAGATCTGTCCCACAGGTCAGAATCAGCTGATAAAATTAGGCTTCTCATCGATGAATGGTGCGAAAAATGTCCTGTGTGCTCAAATTTGGAACCCAAGGAAGAAGCATGGTGAGAAGGGAAAGAGGTATAAGGGAAACGGAATATAAGGTGTTGCCTCCATGGACCCCAGCCGTATTCATGAACATCAGCAACAGCGAGGGTACGTTGGGGGGCCAGAGATCGGGCGACGTCCAACTGAAAAAGGGCACAGGTTGATGACGGCTTCGTATCAGCAACGCTACACCTTGCCGAGACGATCACAAAGCAAGAGTGGCTTCCGTTAGGCACTTGGACTTTGAAATGATCAAGAATCTTCGGAATCAGGGTTTTGCCATCGGACCCGTCCCAGGGCGTACGCAGTTGAGACGGGCAAGCGTGTCGACTTCATCTTGCATCGCATTGGCCGTGCATACTTTGATAGCGACATAGTTCAAGACCCTCTTGTCGGCGCCGTCGCGAGCAAGCCAAGTGGTTGAGAAGGCGCCGTGCCCGAGCTTGTGGGCGATGCGATAGCGCTCATGGAGACGATTGCCGATTAGAATTGGGTGGTAGCCTCCGGGTTCATAGTACTCTGGTTTCCCCGCCCCCTTCGGTCAACTGGTAGAGAGGGTATCGCCTTGATGATGAAGTTGAGGTCGTTGACCGCCTCACAACCGACTCTATTGACGATGGGACTAAACGCCGCTGAAAGGATCGCTGAGATGTGGAGATGAGGGTCGAGAGACCCCGAGATGAGAAGCTGGCCATGGGCGCGACTATGGAAATGACGTTTGCTAGAAATGGGGTCAAGATGTCGCGATGCACTCTTCCGACCGCGTCAAAACTCACTTTCTGTTGCTTGCCAGCCTGGAATTCCGGAAAATAACAAGACTGGAACAACCAAAATAAAAGAAAATGACAGATGAGATAAAGCTGAAAAGAAAAGAAAGGAAAGAAAAAAAACAAAAACAAAAGAGAACCGTTGATGGGTGTTGCAATTGGGACAAACGACAGCCAACAGTACCTGTCACGTGTTGAAGCGCCAGGGTTCGGTCAGGGAACATCTACAGCTGGACAACAACATGCGTCCAACAACGGCTTTTACATTGACAGCTCGCTTCTCTACCCACACACAAACCCCAACACTCTATTTCGGTCCTGTTTTGCCTGTAGGAATGCAGAACAGCACCAGCCTCTTGCCCTTCGGGCCCTCCTCACCGTCCTTCCAATCATTCAGGCCCTTGTCGACGCGGTAATACCCGCGGCGCTCAAGCTGGATAATATCATCCTTCTTGAGACCAGCCGCGGCCTCGTCGCACCAGGCGTCCTCCATAGTCTCGGTGACGGGCGTCAGGAAGTCCTCCATGTTGTCGTCCTCCTGCAGCACGTCCTTGGTGATGAGGTAGTCAAAGTCCCACAGCTCGGCGGGCACCAGCTTCTGGCCCTGGGCCGCGAGCCAGGTGATCTTCTTCTCGGTCGACTTGACGTCGCCCTGCAGGTTGAGCTCGCAGGTGAGACTGGGAATGGGTCTCCGCCCGCCATCTGGCGGACGAAGGCGTTGCCCCACGCCATGAGGGTAATCTCCTCGCCGTCCTTGAAGGACTTGGCGTCGGCCTGGTCGAGAAGGAGCTCCGAGGCGAAGACGACCTTCTTGGTGCCGACGTCCTTGTTCTTGGGGTGCTTCGGCCGGTCGTCGAAAAGGGCTCAGCGGGGGCCTCGGCGCCCGTGACGGTCACCTTCACGACGTCCTTCTGCAGGATGGCGGTGTGGCGCGGCGCGATGGGGTCGATCTCCTTCTTGTTGCTGGCCCAGAAGTTGGTCAGTCCATGGTGACGACGTTCCGGCTGGGACCTTGCTTGAGGATGAAGTCACGCAAGGCAGGGATGGTCATACCGCGTCTGCGAACTCCACGAATGGTGGGCATGCGCGGGTCGTCCCAACCCCAGACCCTGCCGGTTTCGACTAGCTTGGCCAGCTTGCGTTTGGAGAGGAACGTGCGGATGAAGTTCATGCGGGCGAAATCCCACATTAGACCTGGCGGAGCTTGAGGGTATCCAGGAACCACTGATACTGTGGGTTGCGGTCGGTGTACTCGGTAGATCTCAGGGCGTGGGTTACACCCTCGTAGCTGTCGACGACAGGGCAGGCAAAGTCGTACATGGGGTACATTTTCCACTTAGTGCCGGTGCGGTGATGGGGCGTCTCGATGTTGCACCGGTAGATTACGGGATCTCTCATGGCCTTGTTCGGGTTGTCGACCGAGACCTTGGCACGGATGCAGTTCTGCAGACCCTCTGGTGAGCCCTGCTTCATCTCCTAAGATGCGCAGATTTTCTTCGACGCTCCTGTCGCGGCGCTTAGAGGCGATGCCCTTGAAGCGCTCGTCACGCATCGTCTCCTGGTCGTATCGTCGGCGTAGGCGTGGCCCTCCTTAATCAGGCGCACGCACATCTCATAGAGGTAGTCAAAGTAATCCGAGGTGTAAGAGACAACGTCGGGCTTGATACCCATCAGGGCGAGATCTTCGACGATGGCATCCTGGTACTCCTGCTTCTCCTTGGACGGGTTTGTGTCGTCCAGCCGCAGGCGCAGGGTGCCCTTGTAGGCCTGGTGGGCGAAGTAGTCGCTGAGAAGGGCAGCCTTGGCGTGCCCGATGTGAAGATAACCCCTGGTCTGGTTAGCTTGATGCATTGACCCCGGACAGCAGTCGCGAACTTACGAAGGCTCGGGCAGGAATCTTGTGACGACGCCCTTATCGGCGTTCTGGAGGGCGAGGGCGTAGCTGGCGCCGGCCTTGCTGGCGGCAGCAACCTTGGCCTTCGCAGCAGCGTCCTTGGCCTTGATCTCCGCCTGAATCTCGGGGTGGTTGTCCTCGATGAACTGGAACCAGCGGGCGAGGTTGACGAGGCTGCCCCGCTTGATGAACGAGACGGCGGCACGATTGCCACGCAGAGCCTGCCAAATCTTTGTGTCAATCTCGCCGAGCGTGTAGCCGTCGAGGTATGTGCGGAGGATCAGGTGCTTGTCGAGGGCCTGCAGCCGGGGCTCGATCTGGCGGAAATCGCCCGTGAGGAGAGCCTCAAGAGGCTTGAGCTCGTCCAGCTTCATGTTGTTTTTGCGGCGGCTTGAATTGATTCGAGTACACGTGCGATGAATGATGCAGGTTCTACAGTTGCCCAATGTCCCCCGTCTGAGTCAATCGTCTTATTAAGATAGGTGCCTTCTGCAAACTTTTGGAGGGGCAGAGTGGCGGGGTATCAGTTGTTTTGCCGGGCGGTGAGGCCCTAGCCCAGTCTCAGGTGCTTACCCCTGTCGAGGACCCCTGTTGGATTTGACACCTGACAATTGAGGCTGTCACGTCAGTCTGCTACAGCTCGGACCCAACTTTTTTCTGAGGTGCAATTGAAGGGAACGTCTGGACCCGAGTTCGCGACATCGCAGCCGCCTCGTGTCTCGCAGCGGCAACGGCACGATGGCCTCCCTGAACCAGTGTCTTGCCTCATTGGCAAGGCTTAACCTCGCAGCGCCGGCCCGGCCAACAGTATCCTCGACAATACCCCAATTCCTCCTGCCGTCGGCCGCTGCGACCCCCGTGGTTCGGTATGCGTCGGGAGGCGGAGGCATGCGCAAGCGCCCAGCGAAGAAGAAGAAGGTGTACAAGACCTTCCGTTGCTACGACCTGAGTCCGATGCAGCAGTTCACTCTCTGCGATGCTATGAGGCAAGTCGTGGCCTGGACTATCCTCTCACCAACGTCGTCTTGCTGACTTCCTGTCCAGGTATATCCGCGCCTTCGAGGTTGGCCGCCCACCTGCCGTCATCAAATACGAGCTCGCAGTGAAGCTGCGGACGAACAAGAGTGGCCCCGTCATCCGCAACCGCATCCGCCTCCCTTTTCCGGTCAAGAGACCGATACGCGCATCGCCGTCATCTGCCCAGAGGACAGCCCGCTCATGGTTGAAGCGCAGCAGCTTGGTGCCGTGGCGGTGGGAGAAGAGAGTTTATTCGAGAGCATCCGGCAAGGGAACATTCCCTTCAACAAGTTGATCTGCCATGCCGACAGCCAGGAGGCTCTGAAAAAGGCCAACCTCGGCAAGATCCTTGGTCCCAAAGGTCTGATGCCCAGCCCGAAGACGAAGACCATCACAACAGACCTGAAGGCCACCATTCAGGAACTTATCGGAGCGGACGAGTACAGGGAGCGGAACGGTGTGATCAGGATGGCGGTTGGTCAGCTGGGTTTCACTCCCAAGATGCTCTCGGACAATGTCAAGGCCTTCATGCAACTCTTGAAGAGCGACATCGCAAACTCGGACGAGAACCACCCCAAGTCTCTCGATGAGGTTGTGCTGAGCTCTACCAATGGCCCAGGCTTCAGCTTAAACGGCGGCTTCTTCCCGACAGACGAGAAGCTCAAGCCCGAGGACCTGCAGTCAGTCATGTAACCTCTCTGTATCATAGATGTATGTCGTTGTACCATAATTTTATGAAAGCGTCAAATGGTTGGGTATCTCGGTCTGGCTGCAATGCGATCGGTCGGCCCCTCATTTCTCCTTCAGAACCTTGACCGCGTCCGCTTGCGCGTCAAGGGTCCTGTATATCCCCAAATACTTCATAACCCGTGGTTGCCCCTTTGGCCCCGCTTTGCGCGCCTCCTTCAGCGCCGTGCTCAAGTCGAGCAGTATCGTGTTCCTGCACCGCGCCATCCTCTCCTCCATCTTCCTCACAAATGGCAGGTCTTGCCCAATAGAATCCGCAATGCCCTCCACAAGGACATACTCCCTCGCCAGCGCAGCCAGCTTTGCCGGACTGGCGCTAACAAACTCCACCTCGCCTTCTTCTTCTTCTTCTTCTTCTTCTTCCTCCTCCTCATCCTCCTCACTCCCAGCATAGTCATAGTCCTCCCTCTCACCATCCCCGTTCCCAACCCCTCCCTTCTTCAAACCCCCTCTTTTCCCCAAACTGTCCACCGCCAACCTTCCCTCCAACCCTAGAACTCTCTCATCCAATTCCAACATCCTCCTCCCCATCTCCACCGCACTCCTCACCCTCGCCAACTGGGCATTAACCCTCCCCACCTCCACCCTCCTTTCCCTGACCCTCCCTAGCAGCTCCTCGATGGCCCTCCGAAACCCAAGAAGCGCAACCCTCACATCCTCAACCCTCTCCTCGCCGCCTTTCAACTCATCCCCCAAACTGAGAAACGATGTATAGTTCGCATTCACCAGCTCCAACAGCTCTGCGGAGATGGCGCCGCTCCGGTCGCGTAGCTCGGCGCGCAGGTCCTCGGGATTGGTGTCGTGACGCCGGGCCGCCGGTGTGTAAGGAGGAGAGGTAGGCTGCCGCGTCGAAGGATGGGGCGAGGAGTCGGAGCGGGGAAGCGCGGCTGGGAAGGGGAGCGGGGCGGAGTCGTCTTCTGCTGAAGAAGAGGCGGATGAGGAGGAGGAGGAGGGGAGGTTGAATGTGGAGTGGTGGGATGGGGGGCGGTTGCCGGGGGAGAAGGAGGGGTTGAGGTGTGGGACATTGTTTGGTCGTTGGGAACTGAGGTCGGGGAACTGGATGTTGCGTGGTACTTCGTAGGGTCTTAGGTCTCGCAGCGGGAAGCGAGGTCGGGCGTTTTCGTGTTTTGCTGTGGGCGATGTCGACAGCTCGGTGATGGCATGGTTGGTGTTGAGATCCGAACTTCTGTCCCTGCATGCCTGCATGCGGCAAGCACTGCTTGGCGTCAAATGGTCCGTGCGGTCAAAACTCGGTTTGAGCAGTTTACTTCAAGAAATCGAGATTGATGTCTCGCTCAGTGGAAACGCAGGCATAAATCTCGCGAGGCGCTTTTTCGCTTATTGGATCGAGTCATTATATACTGTGCCTCGAAGCTCCCTGTGCCTGGAAGGCCCAACAGCCCTCACATACAAAGGCAGAAAGGGATCGAAGGCCAGTACTCCAGTTTTCCTGACAGATGTTCAACGAGGAATTGGCCAGCTGTCCCTGACCCTGCTTGCTGGACTTCGCATTTCTTCTTGCCCCGTTTTGGAGTGCCATTCCTTTCTTTGAAGATGGAAACATTGGGACACTGAGCTTGGCGATGGCATCCCGCTCCGGCCTCCGACATCGCTGATGGAGGGAGTGTCTCGGGCCTCCCATATCACATACCCGTCAAGGAACAGTCCATCAGCTGCAAATCACCTCGGAGGTCTTGGCTTCCGCAAAGTGGGATGATACAGCCGAACTTGTGCCTCTGCGAAGCCCTGCAAAACTGCCTGCTTCTGTCCTTGGGATGCTGTCGCTTCGGCGCTTCGGAGCGACTGTGGATATTTTGACACATCCGACGCATACCGCCTCGGACACACTAATCCTATTTCGAAATAGCGCTCTCTGGTAATCTTATCAATCAATCAGTGGTCCGATCAGCAGCATCTCCATCTCATCTCTGCCGAATCACAAGGCTAAGCCGGCTTGCGTCTGGGCGTCACATCCGGCCTCGCTACTGCTGCTTTCCCTGTCCCGGTCCTCCGTCGGAGCAAGTGAAGTTTTTCTCTCCAGGTGCGCAACAGCGACAGATTCCGTTATCCTCTTGGATCCGCTACGTTGTCGTCGAGTCATACTCAAAAATTTGGCAGCGGGATGAACAACACCCTCAGTCACAGTACCACGGACTCCCGAGATCTGGGCGTTTTTTACCACCATTTTGTGCGACTAAACTCGGCTCGTGAGCTTTGAGTGTCCATAATTGCGGGGCGGCTGCTCGCTCACGCCATCGCGTCACTGCCACAAGAATCGACGTCTCACACCCAAATCTGACGGGCATCCAGAACCTGGTCAGCCGCTTCTCTCAGCTCCAAGGCACCGTATTTCTAAATTCTGACCGGAACACCGAACTACGACGCGCTTCCCATAGGGGCCAGACACTGCTGCGTTGTTAAAATTCAGCTGCGCCCAGCAGCGAATCACATCCAGCTGGACCGCAGAAAACTCCGCGGTTCTCGGCATGGCGGCTATCATCACCGCCACCGCAGACGACTCTCCCAGCCCGGGCAGCGCCAATACGGCGCCGATGAGAACGCTGTCCATCACGACTGCAATCAACCACAGCTCACCGAGCTCCGTGTCCAGCCCCGCTTCGGCACCGTCCCTTGTGTCTCGACCCCGACATCTTCATGCTCAACGGCCCCTCCCATTGCCATCCGGCCCAGCACAGCGAACAAGGGACCAGCAATGAACGGCGTGACAGCATCCGCTGCTATGTCCCCAGCTTCCATGCCGCCCGGCGGCTTGAGCATGACCAGCAAGGAATGGGTCATCCCGCCGAGGCCGAAACCGGCCGCAAGCCTGCTACAGACACCCCGCCCACCAAGCGCAAGGCCCAGAACCGGGCTGCGCAGAGGGCGTTCCGGGAACGACGCGCAGCCCGTGTTGGGGAGCTGGAGGAGCAACTTGAGGAGGAAAAGACCGCCCACGAAAGGACAGTCCGGGAGTTGCAGGAGCGGATAAGTCACTTGGAGCTCGAGACACAGACCCTTCAGTCCAGATGTCAGTGGCTGGAGTCAATGCTGGAGAAGGAACGGCAGGACCACAGCAGCATGAACTGGGACAACCTCCAACAACATTCGCAACAGAATTTTCTTGGATCCTCACAGACGATGCGACCATTGCAGCCAGCGCCCCCTAAGACCGTTTGTGACCAAGCCGATTCCCATCGTCGAACCTCGTCCCGTGGCTCAACCATTCTCTATCTCCCAAATTGTTTCCCCTCCAGAGGAGCCCACGAAAGCGGTGGATCTCACTTGCGGTGGCTGTCAGTCCAGCGGCTCCTGTGCATGCGCAGAGGAAGCCCTCCGAAACACCGACATTCCCATCGGTTGCGGGAACTGCACGCTAGGCTCCAGGTGCGAATGCCTTGAGGAGACCATCCGAGCTAGCATCGCCTCCGACCTGAAGCGGCCGCTGCCTCCAAGCTCACCACCATCCACCTCCCCGGAGGAAAGAGGCAGCGCTCAGATGCCGGGATCGTCATGGAAACGGACTTTACAGCCATGTTCTCGTCCAACAGCAACCGAGAACCAGCGCAGTCCATGTTCCCGCCGCCAGCACAGTCCCAGCTTCAACCTCTGGTCTCCATCGAGGCCAGAGACCCCTGTGGTTTCTGCAAAGATGGAACGTACTGCGTCTGCGCCGACTCAATGATCACATCTACGACCTTGTCAGCATCCACCAACCAGCACGGCACCGAGCAAACACAGACGCGCACCCCTCCCCCGTCCGAGGACGACGTCATCCCCATCCCCATGGAAGTCACAGCCACGGGCGCCATCAAGCTACCCAGCTTCCGCTCACTTCAAGCCAACCGCCCCGCCAAACGCCCCACCGCCGAAACAACCGGAGGCTGCGGCCCTAACGGCCCGGGGACCTGCGCGCAGTGTCTCGCCGATCCCAAGTCAGGTCTCTTCTGTCGCTCTCTGGCCGCCAACTTCCAGAAGAACAACCCAGGCAGCAGCGGAGGTGGATGCAGCGGCGGCGGCGGGCCAGGTGGGTGCTGCAAATCCTCACCATCGCAGCCCCAACCGGCCCGTGCAGCTACCACCACCAACACCACCATGACGGGAACCCCACTTTCCGGCTCGGCGTCAGCATCTCTTGTGCCGAAGCCTACAAGACGCTGGCCAGCCATCGGCACTTTGACGAGGCGGCGGACGATATCGGGTCCTGGTTACCCAAGCTCAAGGCCCTGCCGACGCCGCGGCCGTCTGCGGCCGGGGGTGGTGGTGGTGGGGGAAGCGGCAGGGCCCCGATTGAGGTGGAGGCGGCGAGTATTATGAGCGTGCTCAAGGACTTTGATGTGAGGTTTGGGCGGGGCAGTGAATGCAGCAGCTGACAGCTGCGGGCGGTATCCACCGCGACTTGCGTGGGTGAGAATAATTGTTTGGGGTCCCGGGAAGGATCACGCTGCATGCTGCACGGGAGGTATGGGATCTAGCTGGGAGAAAGGGACTGCAGCCAGGAAGACGGAGGCGATAATCCCTCTCGGACAGGGTTGGCTTCACCTCGTTGAGCGTTGGCGGGGCCGGGGAAGGGGATTCTGTGTTCCGGTGCAGGACGGAAAAATCATGTGCTTTCTGGGCCCGTTGGTTTCTTTTCATGGGGAAGCAAAGGAGAGAATGGTTTGAAACTTGGTGGTGGCATCCTCATGCGGCCGGTTCTGCGGCCGGACTAACAAAGCTCTGTCGCTCTGCAGTGCGTCCCTCACGATCCCTTCCCTTGGCATTGGAACTGGTCGGATATCACTTGCATAGACCGGCGGTGGGGGTTTGGTGAGTATGGCAACGGGGATTGGATGGGGGTTTCCCGGACTTCGAGATGTGCGTTTGGGCGGGAGGGGTTGGTCGGCATGGTATGAAGGAATGCTGTGTATTTACATTTGGCATTAGAGGGGGAAGTAGCGATGGCAGCGAATGGAAACAAACAAATTCAACCCCCCCTCGACCTGGTAGATACTGTGATGCATAATGCAGATGCGGGATCTCAACTCAACCACTTTGGTACTTTACCTTACGAGGGGCTGGATGCAATACAGCGCAATATTCCGTCAAGGTGATAACAGAGCATGCCGTAATAAGACAGAGTCGCACGGCTTACAGTTTTCGTTGCGCGGAAAAGCAACATGCATCCGGTTATCAGGCAGCTGAAGGTACAGGCAGATGCTGCAGAGAAAGACGGGAGAGATGAAGCAGGCCTGGCTAAGGTGTCCCACAGCTAGTGTCCAGGGAAGCTAGAATGTGAGCCAGCCGGGAACCTCTATCATGACTCACTCATTAGCAGTAAGGCAAATCCATTCGTCGGATATTTCTATTTTGCCGTAGATATTGCCACTTCAAAAGCCTCCTTCAACATCGGATGGCGTGCCAGTGAACGGAAAGGCACTTGAGACGGCTTGGTTGAACAATATCAAAGGTCGGATGAATCGATGATACGCGCCGGCGGAATCGGAAAGCGGTAGCCAATGAAAGCTCACGACCGGCCAAAGTCACAAGCTCACGAGTCCAAGACCCGAGTGAGGCCCTTCAACCAGGGTCAGCAAAGCAGGACCATGGCTGCCAGATCTCGGCCGTTGAGAGAATCGACAGCTCACACGGAACACCGTCACACAAAGCGCTCTGATCCGCAGGTTCCCACCAAAAAGCGGGATCACCTCAGCCCGCCTTTCAGGGGCTTCTTTGCTCCTCATCGCGTCGTGGCCCGGATATGGCACGGACGATGGGGAACAAGAGCCATGCCTCGGCTGGAGGCGACAGGAGACGAGCCCTGGCATCGTGGAAACCCAAACGCCCAAGACGGCTTGGTCTGCTGCGGCAGCAGGCGAGCGAAAGAAACCAAGCAGGGTGGCGGCACTTGATTGGTGACTGGCCGCTGAGTTGGCATGCCGGGTGATGGTGGGCTTGTCGATGCAGGCAGGTTCCGTGCTTGCGGTTGTTGGGTCGTGGACGCCGAAGATTGGATGGCGCCCAGCACGCCGGCCGCCGAAAGTTGGGGCCCTGGGCAGGGGATGGGTGGGGCTCTATGCAAGGCCAGCTCAGCGGGGCTGTGGCCCGGAGGGACATGGGTGATGGACGGCAACCACGACCAGACGCCTTGCGAATGGGTTTCAGGACGAAATGGAGAAGGAACAACGGGATCTGACGGGACATGACGGGAAAGACGAAAAACAAAATTGATGAAGATGCATGATTGTTTCGGGAACTTGGTCTTTGTCACTTTAAGTGCCGTCCAAAGCCGTTGACCTCCCCCGCCCAGTGAGGGTTTTGGCGAGCTGGCGCTGGCATTGCAACCATGGTCAGGGTGGTTGTTGTCTGGTGGCTCGACCGTTGACCGGCAGGGCATAGAGTGGGGATGAGAGCTGAGGGAGAGTGGGTGCCCAAAAGGGAGACAACGAGGCAGCGCCGACCTCGAGTCCGAGTTCTTGACAGAACCAAGCTGAAGGCAATTTGACCATGTGGTACCTTGACATCCTCGGGTGCCAGTCGGGCATTTTGAACGAGGCAAACCAACTGGCCCGAGGAAGAGTCATCCTGATGACCGAATTGGGCTGACAATAGAAAATTTGTACGAGGTAGCAGGTGCGGTGCTGCGGCTCGCCAGCCAGCTCACAGTTCCCAGGGTTCTGTTCGTTACCATTGAAACTGTGTGTGACATGACACAAGAGAGGCGGGTGACAAGGGGATTCAGCGTGGCAGATGAACAGCCCAGCAGCTTTTGTCCCCAACATGTCGCTGCGTGTCCCCATTGGTCTTAGCGGTTCCAGCGGCCAGGGCCTCTAGCTGGCTGTCCCTTACCCCACGCTTCCAGGTTCCTTCCCGTGCATCAATCAAACTGCCCAAAGCCTGGGAGAACAGGGAAAACCGAAGTACCTTATTGTGTACTGTGTAAGGTTGCTGGGAGCTGGGGCTGTAGGGAAATACGTCCCTCTTCCTCTTCACTCGTCCCTTGTCAAGCGCCTCAGCGGCAGCCCGCAACGTCATCCCAAGACCCGGCACTTCAGACGAACACTTCACGGACCTGCGCCGCACCTTTTTCCTGCGATACAATGTCCCCGCGGGACACTTGAGCCCAGATCTTTGGTCGCAAGGCCGGCCAGAGCCGAAGCTTTCCATCGCCGCACCCGTCCGGTCGTCAGCATCGTCCAGACCACCTCCAGCGAACACAGGGACATCTGGACACTCGGACACCAACCTGTCCTGCCGACTCGTTGCCCAGCAACCGACAGTTCCTCGACGCGCACGATCCCTCCTCAGGCCACAACCCCTCCGCTAGCAGCATATGGGCGATTGCAGTCGCCACCTCGATAACCCTCATGGGCCCATTATGATATCCATGCAGCGTTCCCTCTCGTCGCCCGTCGCCATCACCCGTCGTCGCGTATGTTGGGAGGACTAGCAGAGGGAAGACATAGGCCGTGACAATGCTGACGTTTTCTCCCGAACGCACAGCCCGGTCGGCTCCCGCCAGCACCACTTCGAGATCTCCGACTCCTTCCCCCTCCGACAACCATGTTGAGGTTTCGCGCTCCCGTAGGCTGCGGTCGCGGAGCCCGCCCGCGTGACAAAAGACCCCATAACCGGCACCGGGCGCCGCAACGACGACATCCCACGACGTTCCTCCGTCCTACATGCCCCCAGCGCGAACGCGACTCGCAGCAAGCCGATCATCGATCAAGCGCGCCCTCAATCGCCCGCACCGGGGCTCACGCTGAGAGATTCCTCCGACAGCCTCGAAACCAGCGGGTTCCCAGCGTCGCCGGACGACAATCGTGCCAACATGAAGTTCCTTCGGCCATTGCTAACCGACGTGTCACTGTACACAAACCCAACCTCGGCCCGGAGAACGAGGGGACAAGCCTCGAGGAGCTTGCGCACCTTGTGCGCCTCTCCAAGTACCAAGAGCGCAAGCGCGCAAACACAAGGATCCGCCTCCAGAGGAGTTTGGTGTCCACTGCCTTATCCGCCCGGTTGATGAGATGTGGTGAGATGGGCCCATCGCAGCCTGGTTGACAGCTTCCGCGGGGATGACAAGAAGACATTTGCTGCCCTGTACAACGCCGTCATCGATGTTCGGAGAAGTTGCGACGAGACCCGCCGGTATGCGCTGCTGGAACCAGAGATGGAAACTCTTGCAGTCGCCCGGCCTGACCTCGTCCGAGAACCTGGATACACCACCGGATCCGTCACCGCTCAAGTGCCTCCCCAAGCGCGGTGACGCCCTTTCTGACGAGATCTCTGCTTCAGCCCGGGAGACCTTTCTTAAACTTTCTACAATCAAATCAGGACTAACCCAGACTACTTGGCCACGCGGATCGCGACCCTTAAGAGCTCAGAGCTTGCAGCGCTCACAAGCTTCCACCAAACGCTCGAGCCCATCGACTCCGTTCTTCCCTACCACAGCAGTCGGTCGTCCGCCCGCGCGACCTCAGGAAGTTCTTCCCTCCCCGGATCCAGTGGCATGTCCACCTCAGTGTTTGGTGGACCCAGCGGTGCCGGCCCGGCGGGCAAGGAACGCAGCGCCATTGAACGCTCCTTTCTTTTCAACGCCACGACGCTATCTCGGCCCTGATCTACACTTGTTTTGCTAATTCTGCAGGTCCCGACAGCGCAGAGGACAAGCGCCGGACTGTCACCTGGGCCAATGCTTGCGCCCGCCTGATTACTACGCCGACCACGGCAGTGAGCAAACCGTCATGTCAGTGCTTAACGTTTGGGTCTCCATGCGTGACTGGGCTGGGAAGTCCAACATGGAATGGTACCTCATGAAGATCTTGGAGGATGGAGCCTTCTTGCTTGATCGTGCCGAAGATCAGCATGGAACCAGGTTTAACATCTCGGATTGGTCATCCAAGGACCAGATTGCTTCCGAGGAGTTTTACGCTAGGGCTATTGACGAGCTCTTCGAAGTCATTGACGACGAGGATGCCACAGGCATCCGGAAGGCCTGCTGGAGCTTGGAAATGAAATCCTGAAGCACCTGGACAAGAGATACGTGGAGAGCCCGCCGGTGGCTGATCGCAAAGTACATGTTTACCGTGTGGCTGCTCGGCGTCGTCATCCATCCGGAGGCCTATGGCATGATGGCCGAGTACCACATAACGGAATATGGCCGCCAGAAGATTCTCAAGACTGTGGCCATGCACGCACAGAAGTACGTGGTTGACATGCTGCAGAGCACAACTCCGGTATCGACCCCCAGGGATCAAGGGTCACATTGAGAGCATCTACAACCGTTTCAAGGACTCGTCCAAGTTCAGGAAGAAGCCCCGCCTCCTGCCGGCGCGCTCCATCACCTCCCTGAGGGAGACGGCAGAAGTTCACCCCTATTTGGTCATCAGCCCGGCAGATCTCACCACCTTGGTTAACGCCCTTTTTCCGGAACGGAGGCCGCGGTCGGCACATTCGAGCGGTCTACGGTCGGGTGCTCCCTCGGTCTCCGGTTTTTCTGCCATTTCCCAACCCATGTCTATCCGGACGGTCCCCAGCAGCTTTGATACCATGTCTGTCCTCAGCACCAGCGCCGAGTCTTCGTTCAGCGATGCCACCACATCCCGGGAGCCCCTTTTGGAGGAGGAGGGTCCGCACCGCTATTCCCGCCCGCTCAGGAGCCGCCCAAGCCAAACACTTACGAGGAAGATGGATACCGCCTTCGGCTGGCGATGCATGAGATGACGCAGATCCTGGGCCAGGATGTCGTGTACGGCTTGTGCCACCCCTGCGCCGAGCGGTGGGCCGTGTTGTTCATTTCGGCCGATGGGAACAGGCTGTCTACCCAGATGACCTTTGATCCGGATGTGATAACCTCGAGGATGAAGAAAACTCCTCGAGCACTAGTGATACCGAGGGCGAAGAGACCGATGAAGGACGCCCGGAGCTGGACAAGGATTACCACCAACTGCGCGATTCAATCCTCAAGCTCGTGCAAGAGTACGAGATCCCCTCAAGCCTGGAAGGTGACGGCACCAAGCAGACGTTTAGCAACCGGGCGTCGACCCTGAAGAAGTACCGGTCCAAGAATCGCATCATCACCACCATGGGGAGCCGGAATCCGTACGCCAGCGCGCCGCCGCAAGCATCGTCAGCAGCGTCGCCTCGAGCCCCCCAAAGGACGGCAAAGGAAAAGAAGGAGACCAGGCTGCCGATAACTTCTCTCCGCTTATCACAATGCTGACCGCAGCCTGCTCGCAGTCTCGGGCTCAATCTGACTTTGTCTCTGCTCATCTTTACTGGAGGACGCTGCAGCAGCTCAATGCCCTGACCTCCGACTCGCTGCGTCGTGACGGATTCGCAGCGCTCCTGAACATCTTCTCGCGAGGCCCGCGTGATTCAATCCGGCGGTCTGCAGCCGCGATCGAGGAATATGACGCTTGGCTCGTCTGGCTGAAGCAGAGCCAAGAGCGTGCCGAAGGCCTGATTGAGTCCATGATGCGGCGCCTCCGCGCTCTGCGAGACAAGATGTGGTATGTGACAGACGTACGCAACTCAGCGCCGTACGAGGATTCCCGGAACGTCGCCGCCGCGCTCAAAACCATGGGCGTCCCTCGACGTTGGTCCTCCTTCCAGCGAATCAAGAGTCAAATGCAAAGAGGCCCAGCATCAAACTACATCTTTCGGACGGAATCGCAGATTCTCGATCTCCTGGCCGCTCCAGAAGAACAAGGAGGCCCGAACAAGCTCCGCGACGAGCAAGCAGAGAAGACAACGCGCTGGCTTCAACAGTACGGGGTTGAGAATTTCTGCCAGGGCGAAGAACGCATTCACCGGTTCTGTTGTGAGGTAGATAACTGCGTCAGCAAGCTCGTCGGCGACAGTATCATTGATGGTCCTGTCTTGTGGTCAAGCGAGCTCTTCTCCAGGGACCGACGATCATTCGAAACGAACAAGAATTCCCGAGACCGAGACCGAGACAACCAGTCGGTCTGGGATGACTCGATCTCAGTCATCAGCGACCCTGAGCGGCGGTTTATGTCTGGCAGCCGCCCGGCTTCCGTCAACAGCAGGGATCTGCGGGCCATGTCCGGCCACAACATGAGCACAATGTCCTTCGACTCCAGCCGCTTCAGCTTCTCCCGAGCCAGCACTGCCATGTCGGAGGTCCTGGATGGGCCGGAATACTTTGGCGCCTCTTCGCCAGTTCACCAGATCGACCCCAACGCCACCTTCTGGTCGCCATTCCAACACCGGGCGACTTCTCCAAGCGCCACATCCCGCGCGCACTCGCCGACCACCAGCCTAACCAACCTCTCAGGGTCGTTCCACCCGCCACATCACCAGCAGCTCCCATCGCAAGCTCAGTCCACCGCCTCTGGCCGCCCGGGGACATCGGCCTCGTCTAACGAGACGGTGTACCAGCAGCGGCTCTCCGACGAAAAATCGCGCTTCCTCACCGACCTGCGGCAGACGCTGACGAGCCTCCTCCTCTCCGATCTTGGCAACCTCGTTTTCGCCCGCGGATCAGCGGACGCGTGGTTCGGGGCCTAGGCCAGGAGTGCATCGACCGCCGGGAGGCCATCCAGCGCCGGGCGCGTAAAGCGCTCGCGCGGGAGAAGCGCCGCTCTGCCAAGTCTGGGCTGAAGCAGCGGTTTCTGGAAAAGAACGGCACCTATGGCGATATGCTGGGCGCAGGCGCGCAGGCTGGCGATGCCCTGAGCGACAAGGCACTCTCGGATACGCAGAGCCTTGGTCCTGAGGAGGCTGGTGGGAGTCAGCGTGGTAGTCAGCGCGGAGTCAGAGAGGGAGTGTTCACGGCGGCAGCATCCATGGCAACGAGAGCTCGGCGACGAGCGACACGATATCCGCCCGCAGGCAGAACCAGGAGTCGAGAAAGGAGTCGATACCGGATTTTCCGTTCACCAAGGCTTACCAGCGGCTGCTGAAGATGTTCTGCGTCCATCCGAATCCCTACGTCAAACTCAACGCCCTCTTCGAGCTCGAGCACCTGATAGTCGCCTCGCTAAACTCCGGATCCCGCCGCGCTCGGCTGGCATGGGCACGCTCCGAGCTGGGCTCGGCGTCGTCGGCCACCGAAGAGCAAGCGGCGGGCGCCACAGGAGGCCGATCCCAGCCCTTGGAGGAAAACCATCGACAATGTCAAGGAGCGCCGCTCCCACACTCTGATGCAGGCACCCACTTTCGGCTCGAATGGCCACACCCAATCCGGCCGCGTCCCCGGCGGCGGCGGCAACACCGAGACCCGCTCCGTCGTTTCCGTCTACCCGGCCAATACGGACGCCATTGCCAACATCCTCCAAACCCTCTTCCGCGACCCGTCCCTCCGCCCCAAAACTCTCTTCCGCGACCTGCAGTTCATCGCCGCCTTCGTCCCGCCCACCGTACTCGACAAGACTGAACGCGGCAAAGCCTTCTGGGACGCGGGCCTCGCCGCCCTCAGCCTCAAGCAGGAGGTCTGCCGCACCATGGTTGAGGTCGCAGATGAGATCGTCAAAAACTACACGCAGTCCCGCAATGGCACGGCCATTGCCTCTACCACCGCTCCTCCTCTAGTAGGCAGCACCGCCTCCGCCTCTGATTCCGCTGCTACGCCAACGACGGATCAACCCCCGTCCCCGCCATCTTCCCCCCCTCCCCCTTGCCGCTGTCAACACACTCCCTTGCCGATGCGGCGCGCATGTGGACGATCACCGCAAAGGAGGGCGATCCGACCGCGCAGCGCGAGCTGGCCATATTTTACCTGTCCAATCCGGAGCTGGTACAGCGGACGACCCTGCCGTTGTCGAAGCCAAGAGAGGTGTTCAAGCAGGCGGTGATTGAAAAGTATGGCGGTTCGAGATCTGGAGCGGGGGCGGCCGGGGGGAGGTATGAGCGCAATCATCGAGATAGAGACAGGGAGCAGCAGGGGATGGTGCAGAGGCTACAGGGTGGTGGGAGCGGGAGCGGCGGGTTGGTGCAGGGTGCGGGCGGTAGTGGAGGGGGGGGAAGCGGAGGACTGGGAGGGAAGGAGGAGACTGGCGCGGGTGCTGGGCTGGGGGATGTCAGGAGCGACCCTGCGCTGATGTGCGTTGCCATTCACTGGATGGAGGCGGCGGAGCGTGGAGGGGACGAGTTGGCGAGGACGTTTATGGCGCAGAATGAAATTGGGGCGGGGTTGATGGGTTGAGAGCTTGAGATGAGAGATACATATCGTCGATGGAGGATGTTGGGGGGAGACGCTAATATTGTTTGCGTTTCGTCTTTGGATAATATTCTTGCTTGTTTGTCTGTGATACCTTATTCATTTGGTGCTTCGATAACTTGGTTTACCATAAATCTTGTGTGTTTGACACTCGTCTATCTTCAGGTCACGCATGGTCGGTTGTAGATGGAGGCAGGTCTAGTTCGGTCTCTTGGGCTGGGATTGCTATTGCGAGATCATTCGCATCTAGCATTGCACGTGTTCTTTCCGGTGTATCGGGTAGAATGTCACGAGTCCTTTACGCAGCATAGAAATGATGGATAATGTGACGCCCTTAATGAACATCGCACCAACAGTCTTGCTTCCGAGGTGTTTCATCGGAGCCTTGGTTCCTCTGTCTGCTCGGGCTTCGGGTCTTCAGGATAGCTTGCAATGCCAATATTTTTGCCTTGGTTGAGTCTCGAATACTTCCTCCGGTTTCTGTCCAAAGCCTGTCTTCAGGAACCAATGTCACGGAACGAGTGCTCCAATCCTCACAGCTCACGGCACTGATCCTGTGGCGGACAGAATAAAGAAAGTGGAACGCATGGGCGTCGGTCATGAGCTTCCTGCTGTGATATTCAATACCAGGGTGGGGATAAAATTCACGCATTGCTCGGCATCTCCCTGGCACTGTTGGCCTCAACGAGGTATGCCCTTGGTTCTCCGGTGATGCGTCCAACACAACACAACGAATACTTGACACCACCTACATGTGGTCAGTACAGGTCTGCTCTCCTTCTCCATGTCGCTACAGCGGCAGCGATCACAGCGAAAAAGATGGATGGATTGACATCAAAAATTACGACCGGAACGGCCCCGAAGGACAATTCAAGGTGACCGGCTCCACGATGTGCAATGCAGGCCTATCACCCTGGTACCCCTGCTTCTTGATCCAGGTGTACCCAATCAAGGTAAGTATGAAGAAGAAAAGGAAAAGATAATACCAAGAAGTTGGCAGCATGGTCGAGAATTATGCACAGCACTAGTTGGTCTGTGCACATCTGCAAAATGATAAAACCCCACTTTGCGGAAACAAAGGCTCCGTGTTCCGGTCTGACCTTGTCTTGGAACCCTGACAAAGCGGTGACCCGCCATCGCCCGCTGGGCGGTCAGGTCGGCAGTAAATGTGCCCCGCATTTTGAGTCATCTTTCAACAGCAGATTGGCCCTGTTTGGGCTGGGCCGTGTCAAAAGTTCACGAAGCCAAGCGTGGATTGCGGCTGGTGTTTGCAAGCTGGTCCTGGGCCTACAACAAGCCAATACGCTCGAGGGTTTCTCGGTTCTTGAACAGCGACCACATACCACAAGATGCCGACTATCAACGTCGACAAGTACGCGCTCTTCGAGGAGCTCGGCGAACAGTAAGATAGCTACCTACCCCGCCATGCCACATGCCACTTTCGTCTCCCAATCCTTACCCAAGCTGAACCCCAAAAACCTCCCGCAGGTTCACCGAGGAGACCTTCCAGCAGCTGTGCTTCGACTTCGGCATCGAGCTCGACAAGGACACCGAAAATGATCCCGCGCGGTCCAAGGACCAGGCCCCGGAGCTGGCTATCGAGATCCCCGCCAACCGCTATGACATGCTGTGTTTCGAGGGCATCGCGATGCACCTGAACATCTTCCGGGGCAAGCACTCGACACCGAACTGGAGGCTGCTCGACATCCCAGAGGACAAGATGCAGACTCTGACCATCACCAAGGAGACAGCGCAGGTCCGCCCCTATGCTGCGGCGCCATCCTCCGCAACATCAAGTTCACCCAGGCCTCCTACGACTCCTTCATCAGCCTTCAAGATAAGCTCTCATCAGAATCTGGCGAGGCAGCGGACGCTGGTCGCGTGAGTGGCCTGGGTCATGTTGGATCTTGACGGTAGTGTAACTGACTGCATGGGCACAGCATTGGCACCCACGACCTCGACACCATCAAAGGCCCTTTCACCTACGAGGCCTTGCCGCCAAGGGAGATTAACTTCGTCCCCCTGAACCAGACCAAGCAGATCAATGGCGAGGAGCTGATGAGTTTCTATGAGACGGATAGACACCTCGGCAAATACCTCCACATTCTCCGGGACAAGCCGGTGTACCCGGTGATTCTTGACGCCGACAGGAATGTCTGCTCTCTGCCTCCCATCATCAACAGCGAGCGGTCCAAGATCACGCTCGAGACGAGGAACGTCTTCATCGACATGACCGCGACGGATCAGACCAAGCTCGATGTCGTCTGCAACATCATGGTCACGATGTTCTCCAAATATTGCGCCGAGCCCTTCACGATCGAGCCCGTCAAGGTCATCTCGGACCACAATGGCACTACCCCATCACACCTAGCTTGATTAGCCGGACGATGGATGTCGAGGTCGACTACCTGAACCAGGTCTGCGGGCTTGAGGAGTCGCCGGCCTCGATCTGCAAGCTCCTGAGCAAGATGGCGTACACCGCCGAACCGTCAAAGGACCCTAAGCTTATCAAGGTTACGGTGCCGCCAACAAGAGCTGATGTTCTCCACGCGTGCGATGTGGTACGTTTGGGTTCCTTGTTTCTTGTACTATCAGGACTGACTGACAGCCCGCTAGATGGAAGATTTGGCTATTGCCTACGGCTTCAATGATCTCCCGCGCTCTTCACCAAACCGGTCGGCCACCATCGGCAAGCCGCTGATGATCAACAAACTCGGCGACATTGTGCGCCACGAGTGCGCCATGGCTGGCTGGGCCGAGGTCATGCCTCTCGTCCTCTGCTCGCACGAGGAGAACTTCGAGTGGCTGAACCGCAAGGATGATGGCAAGACGGCGGTTAAGCTTGCCAACCCCAAGACAGTCGAGTATCAGATCGTGCGGACGTCGCTACTCCCTGGTCTTCTCAAGACTCTGAGCGAGAACAAGGCGATGCGCCTTCCTCTGCAGATCTTCGAGGCTCAAGACGTCGTCTTCAAGGATGAGTCCGTCGAGCGCAAGGCCAGGAACGAGCGCCACTGGGCGGCCGCCTACTACGGCAAGACCAGCGGATTCGAGATCGTCCACGGCCTCCTCGACCGTGTCATGACCATGCTCCGCGTCGCTTTCATCACCCACGAGGAGGGCCTTGAGGGCAAGAGCATTGACTTCGAGGTCAAGGAGAACCCGACCCGCAGGACGGTTACTTCATCAAGGAGATAGATGAGCCGACCTTCTTCAACGGGCGCGCCGCTGCCATCTACGTGCGGCTGGGAGGCAAGCTGCAGCGGATTGGCGAGCTCGGTGTCTTGCATCCAAGTGTGCTGGAGAAGTTTGATCTGCGGTATGTCTTGACCTCTTGTTGCTTGCTGGATCAGTGATGCTAACCAAGACACAGATACCCGGTGAGCACATTGGAGATCAACCTTGAGGTCTTCTTATGAGCGCGGTTTGCAGCCATAGATGTCTAGATCTGGTCCAAATAGCGTGCGGCACAAAATAGAGCGAGGTTGATGATCCGCTGCGGTGGCGTCCCATCGAAGCAAATACCATTCATGTTGCAACATACTCCATTCTCAGGACATAAGCGGATAGCACTACGACACAGGATCCTGGAGCTGACCCTCGGGCAAGTGCCCTGTTACGGCAGTTCCAAAGAGCTAGTTCACACGCCTCCGTCTTGCACAACCTCCAGCTCGAGTAACGTCATCTCGCCAGTAGCACCGTCACAACCTGTCCATTGTGCATTCGGTTCAAGCCCATGGCCCAGATGGGGATCACAGAAGTTCCTTTCTACAGGAGTGTCACAGCAGGAACGGTCTGAATTGGGCCGTCGGGCTGTCACTCCGAAACGCAACCAGCTGGGAGGAGTGATTGGGCGACGATGGTTTCAACAGCTTACTGCGGACAGTTTTGTGCGCATCCGCAGGACACAGCTCTTCAGTGCAATTCACCATCCGAGTATGCAGGCCCCGGTCCTCTCCCTCAGAGAAGCCCGAAAGAAGGCTGTTATCTTCTCGTTCACTTCGGAAACATATCATCTCAACTCTTTGACGGTAGGGAAACTGCAAAGCATTCCTTACCGATTGACGGCAGCGCGTCATCCGTGATGGCAATGGATGACTGATCGTCGGACTTAAGCATGGCTTTTAGCGTTAGCAACGGACATATCACAATGAATCATCAAGGAATCGACGGCTTGAGCCTTGTCTGACAGCCTCAGGCGTGATCGGAGACTTTCTGAGCGTTATGCCCAGGGTTCCCCTGACACTTAAAAAGCATCGCTGTCTTGGCGCCCGTTGTCGCCCTGCGAATGGGCAGATACGGTTGGACAAGATCCAGTCGCTCGGTGCCACCCCCCCTGACACTGACAAAGGAGATTTCCGGGTTTCGATAACCTTCTTTTTCTTGTGGTTCAACGCTTTGATCGCTATTGGGCCAGAATAACGACAGGTGATACGACGAAGAGAGCAAAGGACGCTCTTCGGCTCGATAGCACCTCCGAGTCACCACAAAGGCAGCGCGAACCCAACCAAGGGGGGGTCGAAAACTCGCCGAACACTCAGCGGCAGAGGTGGAAGCAGAAGTGTTCTTCGGACACATGGCTCAAGGGAGAGTGAGGTAATGTGCCGCTGCAGTACATACAGCTGCCGGCATGACAGGCCTGTTAGCTCAGCCATCGGGGCTGCGGTATCACCGAGTCCGGTGCACATGGTGCCGCCCAAACCGCTCATTACGCTGCTACTCCGTAACTGCAGAGGACTATTGTATGGCCTTGCATGAATATAAGATGGCTTGCTTCCCTAAGCTCCAGGCGTCTCAGCTATCAGATCGTACCACTACCCTCGTCTACCCTCAAGTAACCCCTTACTAGATCCCCGATATCCGCCCACAACTACCATATCAATGCCGTCTATATCCCGACCCCGGCCCGTCGGCTCGAATGAGACGCTCGCCGATGCCGATCCCGATTCGACTGATACCCGGCGGTCAAGCCTCAGGCCACCGATACCAGCCAAGTATGAGGCCTACCTGAGCGGCGAGACTACCCGGGCGCCGTCAGAAATAGGGGATGACGAAAAGAAGCATGAAGAAACCAGCGGGAGTATCCGGGACGAGTCGTCTCCAGACGACATCGAGTATCCCACCGGGTGGACCTTTACCTTCATCGTCGTCGCCCTGGTGCTCAGCATCTTCCTCGTCTCCCTGGACATGGTATGTCACCATCCGCTCCTTGTCACATCTCCCGCCCGCAACGACCCACTAACACCCGTCCTCCTCCCAGACGATCGTCGCCACCGCTATCCCCAGAATAACTGACGAGTTTCAAGGCCTCGGCGACGTCGCCTGGTACGGCTCGGCCTTCTTCATGACCGTTGGCGGCTTCCAGTCCACCTGGGGCAAGATCTTTAAATACTTCCCGCTCAAGATCAGCTTCCTCATCGCCATCTGCATCTTCGAGCTGGGTAGCCTGGTCTGCGGTGTCGCGCCCAACTCGACGGCGCTCATCGTCGGCCGCGCCATCGCGGGCGTCGGCGCGGCCGGCATCGGCTCCGGCGCCTACACCATTGTGGCGTTCACCGCGCCGCCCAAGAAGCGGCCCGTGTTTACCGGCATCATCGGGACCGCTTACGGGATTGCTGCCGTGGTCGGCCCGCTGATTGGCGGCGCGTTTGCCGACCACGTCACCTGGCGCTGGTGCTTCTACATCAACCTGCCTATCGGCGGTCTGTCGGCGGTGATTATCGCCTTTTTCTTCACGTCTCCGCCGGGGGCCAAGCCCGTGCAAGCAACCCTGAGGGAGAAGGTGCTGCAAATGGACCTGGTGGGGACGCTGCTTGTCATGGGCGGGGTGATTGCGTACATCCTGGCGCTGCAGTACGGCGGACAGACGATGGAGTGGCGTCGGCCGACGGTAATTGGGCTGCTGGTGGGGTTTGTGGTGATCTTCGCGGCGTTTGGCCTGTGGGAGTACGTGAACGGGGAGAGGTCCATGATTGTGCCGCGGTTGTTTGTCCACCGCGATGTGTGGGTGTCGTCGGTTTTTACTTTCTTGTTTGCCGGGGCGTACTTTGTGGTGATCTACTACCTGCCGATCTACTTCCAGAGCATCGATGACTCGAGCCCGACCGAGTCGGGTGTGCGGAACCTGCCTCTCATCTTGTCAGTTACGGCGGCGACGATCATTGCGGGTGCGGTCATCTCGGCGACGGGCGTGGCGGCTCCGGTTGCGGTGGGCGGTGCGGGTATTGCGACCATTGCTGCTGGTTTACTGTACACGCTTGATATTGGGACGAGCACGGGCAAGTGGGTGGGTTACCAGATATTGGGCGGCATTGCCTGGGGGGCGGCCTTCCAGGTGCCCATCATGATTGGGCAGGCGACGGCTCAGCCGGATGACATCTCGTCGGTTACCGCCATCATTCTCTGTAAGTACCCCCGCTGGATCTTGTTACAAATCTCGGCTAACAACCGGGGACAGTCTTCCAAACAGTGGGCGGCGCTTTCTGGGTCTCGGCGGCCCAGTCCGCCTTCGTCAACACCATGGTCGCGGAGCTGGCATCGTCGGCACCCGACGTCAACCCGGCCACGCTCCTCGCCACAGGCGCGACGCAGATCCGGACCATGTTTACCCCAGAAGAGGTCCCCGGGATCCTGATCGCGTACATGGCGGGCATCAAAACGGCACTGGCCATTTCGGTAGGCGCTGTTGGTCTCGCATTTGTGGTAAGCTTGTTTGGGAACTTCAAGAGCTTGAATAAGGAGACGCTGAAGGCGTCCGGGGCTGTATGAATACTTAGTCGCCTTAAAAATTGGTGACTACGGGATGAAGAAGCTCATGGTTACGGGAAAGGGTGGATTTCTTTGGTCAGTGCGTTGGCTTACTCATAACGGCGGAGGCAACTTCCAACTTTGATAGACGGGGCATGAAGAATGCGGCACGAGAGGTGGACCCTAGAGGAGTAGGCAACTGGTTTGTCTTAGCATCTTTTACTGTTCATCACGGCGCCAGAAAGCAAGGCATGATTGTTCTACCCCAACTACTCAACTGTCGATAGCGTCACCTTACCAAAAAAAAAAAAAAAAAAAAAAAAAAAAAATTGGGTATTCTGCTCGGTGGGAGCCGAATGAGTCAGCACCTCTCGGCCAGTTCTCTGCGTCCACTTCAAGTCATAATTCCTCGAATTGCTTCCCATGACTTCAAAGAATGGCATGTCCTCCGTATGTGCACCGTGTCTGTGCTCAAGGCCTGTCGGCTATATGGTGTGCTGATTTTCAGCAAACGTTCGTTACGTCGACTGTTTTCTTGCTCATTTGCGCCGTTTGTCAACTCTCTGCTAAAGTTTCGAAAAGAAAATTGACAGCTTATCATGGCGTGTGTGCTGCCCCAGTGAAGTGGTTGCGGTGGAGCTGTCAGCCCTAAGAGTGGGTTTTCCTTGCACTCGGATCGAGTTCCTATTGGATGGTCCGAACTTCAAGCGTCGAGTGTAAGTCGACGTCCTTCACTTCGTGAAGAGAAGAAAAGCCAACAGAGGTCTCCAAGAAAAAGTGAGAAAACGGCGAAAATAACTACAAGTATTTTGGTAGGTGGCGAACGGGAAGTCTCGCCATATTGTCAGAGTGACCGTTTCAACCCAGTTGCAGTTCGTCGTCATTGTGCATCAGATGACAAGAGACACGCTGCATGTGGTGCATGCCCTTCGACACCACGACTCCTAGGGACACCCGTTCTGACATCAGGAATCGTGCGAGAGGGAAGTGGCAATCAAGGTAGTTCTCGCTGTTTCCTCGAAAGAATTTGAAAACGTGGTGAGGGAGTTACAGTCCGCCCATGGACTGAACGACGCCCTCCAACACTCGATACCGAGTAGATTGCAACCCGTGCAGATACCGCTGCCAGCATACATATTACATATTATTTCTCAGATGCATTCCGCGCTGCAGCAACTCTCAATTTGTTGCCAGCTGGCCTACTCAGACACGTATGCACACAGAGGTGAGCCTCACGTGTGCCGCTCTGAAACCAAAGGAGCAGCCACTGGGCACCCACAGCTTCAGAATCCCAGTTTACCGCTAGCAGCGATCCTCTTTAACCTCTCCGTCATCCTGATCCTCCTTTCCTGTACCAGCACGGACTCGCCAGAACTCGAAGTTCGCGATGCCGGGCTGGAAATATGCCTTCACCCTGTCGGCCGAGGCCGTGAAGGCGGCCACGCCGCCGGGGACTGTTATTCTCATCGGTAGGTCCTTTCTTGTGCTCGATCGCCGCGCCAGTTTCCCGCTGACTTGGCCCAGAACACAGCGCCACTCTCCAGAACGGCCGATATGTCGACCGCGTTGTCCAGTTTCCGCTTCCGAC
Organism: Achaetomiella virescens; assembly: GCA_031001845.1. Taxonomy (NCBI): domain Eukaryota; kingdom Fungi; phylum Ascomycota; class Sordariomycetes; order Sordariales; family Chaetomiaceae; genus Achaetomiella; species Achaetomiella virescens. Next base: position 159,030 of record JARNGD010000077.1, read on the forward strand.
CGCCGACCCGGCCGACCCTTTGAACTGGTCGAAATGGAGAAAGGTAATCTGCATGTCGACCGTGGCTTTCTACGCCTTTGTCGCCAACTATATCTCGGCTTCAATGGCCCCGGCCCTGCCTCTATGGAATCGCTCGTTTCCTCGTGACCGCAGGCCGCTTCCAGATCTGATGATGCTCGTTGCCGTATGTCGTTTTCTTGAATGCCACTAAGTCTGTGTTGGGTGTTGACAACGGAGGTAGTTTAATGTTCTCGTCCTCGGACTCGGAAACATCTTCTGGGTTCCCCTCTCGAACGTGTTTGGTCGACGACTTATCCTCGTCCTCTCCACGACGGTACTCTTCGCCGCTTCGAGCAGCGGCATGTTTCTCGGTGGTTTCACCACGACCCTAATTATCAGGATCTTCCAAGGATTCGGCAGTTCTGCCTCTGAGACAGTAGTTCCGGCCGTGGTAGGGGACCTGTTCTTTGTGCACGAGCGCGGAAGCTGGATGGTTCGTCTCCAGACCCGTCTCGTATCGCAGACCACTGACAATTCTCTCAGGCGTTCTACACGGCTTCTCTTGCCAGTGGCTCCGTCGTCGGCGGCATCACGGGCGGGTATATCGCCGCGGAGCTCGGCTGGTTCAGCCAGTTCTGGGTTGCAACCATCCTCGCCGGCTTGTCCTTCCTCCTTACCCTGTTCCTCGTCCCGGAGACCATCTTCGACCGTGGCGAACACACCCTTCCCGTCCAGCAAACCCTCCCACGCGTCTCGCGCTACATTCCCCGCCCTCGCTCCGAGGCCCCACGACTCAGTGCCCTGGTCCTTCCTTCGTTCCGCCTCACACCCCCACCGCAGTTCAAGTGGCCTCCACCGACTCCGAGGCGGCCATGACATGGTACGAGGACGACTCCCTGGCCGAGCTCACCACCTTGCGGGAAGAAGAGGAGCAAACTGCTACACCCGAACCTGAACGCCCGCCCCCGCACAAGTACTACGAGCGCTTCTCCCGCGCCTCCCGCGCCTCTCGCACGCCCCGCGCCTCCCCTGCCACGCTCGCCCCAGCCAACATCCCGGCTCCCCTTCCGGGTCGCGGTCCAGCTCCAACTCCGCTTCCCCGTCCCCCTCCGCCTCCTCCGCCCCCTCGGCCTCCTGCCCCGGCCATCATTCCCGCTACTCCGGCCGTCCCCAACCCCCCTATCACTACCAACAGGTCCAACCCCCGTGACCACCGTCATCAGCAACACCGCCAACCCCCAACAACGACAACAACCCGCCACAGATTACCCCCCCTACACCTTCCCCGCACCCTGCGCTTCTCCCCCTACCGCGGCCGCCTCTGGCACCACACCCTCAAGCCGTGGACGACGCTCCGTCTGCCAGCTACCTGGGTGATCATGTTGCAGTACGGCGGTCTCGTGGGCGGTGTGGCCGTGATCTCGACCGTGGGGCCTCAGATCCTGTCGCGCCCGCCCTACAACTGGGGGATGCACGCGGGCCTGCTGTTTGTAGGCGCGCTGGTGGGTATCGTCTGCGGAGGGGTCTGGACTGGCATCGTGATGGACCGCAGGACCAAGAAGATGGCGCGGGACCAGGAGAACGGGTATGCCGAGGCGGAGGCGAGGGTTGCGGTACTTGTGCCGGCGCTGGTGGTTGGCACCGGGGGGTTGCTGGTGTTTGGGTTTTGTGCGCAGTACCGCGGAGAGTGGGAGTGGCTCGGGCTGGAGTGCGCGTACGGCATGGTGGCGTTTGCGTTGGCGCAGGTGCCCAGTGTCTGGTTTGGCTATGTGAGTTTCTTCTCCGAATTCCCTTTTATTTATTTAATTTTTTAATTTTTTTTTTTTTGTTGTTTGTTTTGGAGGCGGAGGTGCTGACAGGCGACGGACAGCTCATCGACGCCTACAACCAGCTCGCCAGCGACTGCTTCGTCATTATCTGCATCCTGCGCGGCCTCATCCCGTTCGCCTGGACCTTCTTCGTCGCGCAGTGGGTGGAGAGGAGTGGTTTTCTGATCCCGTTCGGCGGCTTCACGGCCATCATGGGCGGGTTTTCGCTACTGACCATTCCCATCATCTGGTGGGGCAAGCGGATCAGGATCGCCACGGCCCGGTATGTTGTTGGAAATCAGCAGTGAGCAGTTCGCCGCTAATAGCGGGATCTATGCTCGGATAGATGCTCGGACGATGGGTAGACGGATGGCTGGAACGAGGTTGATACCTTGCCGGGCTTGGAAAACAATTTTTTGTATTTCATACTACCTGAACGGCGGCCGGCTCCATCATTTAGATATCAACAGCAGCTACAATTTTAAGTTAGACCTAGTCGAGTAGTTTTCAGGCAGCATGGAAATGGGAGAAGTCATCCTGAAGTGGGACGGCATGGGAAGTCGGAGTGGTACCTAGTTGGTCGATGTCGTTGAAACAGGGAAAGTTCAATGATCTGAGATTAAGTTTCCCAGAGCAAACATTAAACATCGCCTTGCGTGATGGAATGCTGATTCGAGCTTGTTCCGTGTCTTGGAACGTTGAGGTCGTTAACTCGGGGATTGTTTGCTAGGGTCAGGTTTCCTTTGTGAGATGAGTGGTCAATTGCCCAGTTCAATGCCAAGAGTCCACTGCGGGGCACGCAGAACTGCCGGATCTCACCGCCAAAAATTTCGGGTCTGTAGCTCGAGCTTCCTGATCCATCATCGAACGCCCAGTTCCACCATCCTCGAGCATCATACCACCAGACATACCACACAATGGCGGGTTCATCAACGAAAAAGCGTTCATTCAACGACGGGCCCAAGGGCCGGGCCGCGCGCCCGACTAAGAAGCAGAGAAAGCTGGCGGCATACCACAGCAGTTCAGACGAGTCTAGCAGCGACGACGAGGGTGCGCCGATCCCCGCCAACCTGCTCGACTCAGACGACGAAGACCTCGACAACATCGAAGTAGACGATGGTGCCTCCTCCGGCTCCGACTCTGACTCCGGTTCCGACTCAGACTCACAATCCGATCGGGAATCGACATCAAGACGTAAATCCCAGCAACCCAAGTTGAAACAAAAAGCCCAGAGGCAGTCAAAACCCTTCGTCGCCAAAGACGCGCCCGACTCAGACGCTTCTTCTCCTTCCAGTGACGAAAACGACGGCGACAACGACGATAACGACGACGAAAATGACGAGTTCTCTCCGACCTCGCCAGCCACAGTGATGGCTCGCAACCGGCTTCCTCCAAGAGAAACGCCAAATCTAAACGCAACGACCCCGCAGCATTCGCGACGTCCATCTCCAAGATGCTCTCGAGCAAGCTGCCCGCCTCGCGCCGCGCCGACCCCATCGTCGCCCGCAGCGCCGCCGCGGCCGAGCACGCCCGACAGGCGGTCGATTCGGCTCTGGAGGCAAAGGCGCGCAAACGCCTGCGCGAGCAGAAGCGCTTGGCTATGGAGAAGGGCCGGGTGCGCAACGTGCTGGTGGCGAGCACGACGCGCACGCTGAACATCAAGACGGGCGAGATTGAGGAGGTGCCGGAGGAGGGGGCCGAGACGACGGGTGAGATCCTTGCGGCCGAGAGGAGGTTGAGGAAGGTCGCGCAGAGGGGTGTGGTGAAGCTGTTTAATGCTGTGAGGGCGGCGCAGGTGAAGGCCGCCGAGGCGGAGAGGGCGGCGAGGAAGGAGGGTGTGGTCGGTGTCAAGAGGAAGGAGGAGAAGGTTACCGAGATGAGTCGAAAGGGCTTCTTGGACTTGATTGCGAGCGGCGGCGGGGGGTTAAAGAAGGGCGGCTTGGAGGAGGCTTGATGTCGGCGATCTGTTGGATTGTGGAGTTTGTTGATCTTCAGAGCAGAGTCTCTGGTCTATTCACTGCGCCCTTGAGGCCCGCTATTCGACATGTACAACGCATCTTGCTGAAATTCATCCAAGATGGCTCAGAGACGCCCCATTATGGGGATGCCGCAAGCCATCCCTAGCCAAGCCCACGCCTGTGCTTTTTGGTATCTATGCACATTCTCCCCGATGCCTATGCATGCCGCAAAACGCCTTTCGCAGAAAAGAATTAGGGGGCTCTCATTTAAAGTCACTCGACTGCAGATTCCTCGTCATGGCCGGCAGCTTCACGCGCAGCCCGTCCAGCTCGGGTGTCATGTGCACCTGGCAGCCCAGGCGGCTCGTCTCCTGCAAGCCGAACGCCAGGTCGAGCATGTCGTTCTCGTCGTCGTCGGGCTCGGGCATCTTATCGTAGTACTCCTGGTCCAGCACGATGACGTGGCACGTCGAGCACGCGCACGACCCGCCGCACGCGCCCTCCATCTCGAGGTCGTTCGCCTGCGCAATGTCCAGCAGATTGTCGCCCTTGGACACGGCGAACTTGTGCTCGGCGCCCTCCTTGTCGATGAAGGTTACATAGAGCCTGGCGGGGGTTGTTGTCAGCGGGGTGTGGAAGGCAGCCGGGTGCCAATTGGAGGATTCCTACTCTTCACCGGGCTTTGGGGGTCGATGTGGCCGTGCGTCACGGCCGGCGAGGCGAAGAAGTTACGTCGTTGGAGCGCGGCCGACAACGGCGAGCGGCGCATCGGGGCTGGGGAGGATCGGCTCGGAGCAACTGGCGACAGCGCGGCGCTGGGTCTAGTGTAACATCGTACATGCTGCGCAAGCGAGCCGGCGGTGCGCCGCGTGGTGAGTCTTAGGCTCTGCGAGAGGATCCTAGGGTCGACATTTCGGCGGCGGCCGTCCTTTTCTTGGGTGGGGGATAATCGACAGCGGAAGCGGCAGCGGCGCCTGGCTCAGGAGCTTAGAGCAAGGGAGGGACAGATCGAGAAAAGTGAAAAGCGGGAAGGCGAAAAAGCAAACAACCACCTCGGACAGTTGAACCAGGACAGGCAAACACACCACAACCTCCTCAAGCTTCCGTCTGTATGTACCACTGCTTGTCTGCTCGCGACTCAGCAGTTGCGCAGTTCAATGGACCGGGATGACTGGAAATCTCCATCGAAGTTGCGAATCAGCTCCGATAACTCCGTAAATCCAAATTCATCGCGCCGTTGCCCCCCTCCACTGCTTATCGCCGCCCCGACTATGCAATATGCAGCATGACGCACAGTGTCCCTGCAAGTTCCCACACGCATACATCTGTAATCGCCAAGCCAAGCCTTAGACTCAACTCGTCATGCACATGCAACTGGAAAATCATCGCGGAGATCCACCAGGAGCTTCCCACGACCCGGTCCTGCGCAGGGACGAACTCGAACCACCTTCCGCTGTACCATGGTCCTGCGCACACGGAGGACATCATCATCATGGCGAACCACAACGACGGGGTCAATCCCCTGAGACCCTACTACATCCCGCCAAACAATTGGCGAGCCGCCAGAAGTGCTGCCCACGCCGGGTCCGCGAGCCTTCGCCCAACCCAACTCGACGGGACGATACGCCTCCAAGGCGCGCGACATCTTCTCCGACATCGATTACAAGGATTACATTGCCGAGCCGTCACCCTCGGTAGTAGAGACGGTCAAGGAGGTGCTGGACGAGCTGCTATGGAAGTACACGTCCGTCCTGATGGCGCAGCCCTTCGAGGTCGCCAAGACCATCATGCAAGTCAGGGCCCAGGATGACCTGGGAGGGTTGGAAGCGGCGGCAGAGGTGGCAGAGGCGGCCAACGAGGCCAGGCAAAGGCAGGCAAACCAGAGGATCAACATGTACGACGAGGTAAGACTGCCTCACGCCACGGTTTGACCCCTGCGATCCCCACTGACACCTCCCCAGGATGCACTGTCCGACTCGGACTCCGACCTCGACGAGTCGGCCTTCTTCACATCACACCAACAGCGCGCGCCGTCGCCGACCTACTCCCGCTCACGACACTCGAGACACTCGGCATCGCAATCACCACGACCCCACCTTAAACCGATACCCGCGCACCAACTCGCCATCCGCACGCCCGACTCGGTATTGGAGGTGATCGCCCAGCTCTGGCAGAAAGAAGGCGCGTGGGGAGTGTGGAAGGGGTCCAACGCGACATTCGTCTACTCCGTGCTCCAGTCCCTCCTCGAGAACTGGTCACGCAGCCTGCTCAGCGCTCTTTTCAACGTCCCCGATCTAGCGTCAGAAACGACCTCGACCGACTAGTCGACATCGCCTCTCCCTACCCCGGGCCTCTCTCTCGTCGCTGCCGCTGCAGCAGTTGTCACAGGCCTGATCCTTTCCCCGTTGGACCTCGTCCGCACCCGGTACGCCCCCCCCCCCCCCCCCCAACCCTTCTCCTCCACCGACAACTAACCTTGCAACCCAGCCTAGTAATAACCTCGACCGTCTCCCCCGCGCGTCGCACACTCTCCACGCTCCGCTCCCTCCCATCATACCTCTGTCCCTCGCCCTTAATCCTCCCCACCATCCTGCACTCCCTCATCCACCCGCTGCTCACCCTCTCCACGCCCTTGGTCCTCCGCTCCCACTTCATGATTGACCGCGAGCTGGCCCCGACGACCTTCTCCATCGCGAAATTCTGCTCCTCTACCGTCGCTCTGCTGCTCAAGCTGCCGCTAGAGACGGTGCTCCGCCGGGGCAGGTGGCGGTGCTCAGCCAGGAGGGGTTTGTCAGGGCCATTGAAGGGGAAGAGATGTGAGCAGGGCAGCTGTTGGGAGGAGGGCGGCGGGGTTGGCGGAGGAAAAAGGTGCTTTGCTGGAGAAACCGGAGATGCAGACGATCGTCCCCGTGGGGAGGTATGAGGGTGTGTTTGGGACCATGTATAGGATTGTCAATGAAGGGGTCGCATGCTGTTGTGGGGAAGGGGGGCAAGTCTGCTGCTGCGGGGGCGGCTGCGGCGAGGAAGGGTACTCGGCAAGGCACGGTGGCGGAAACGGTGTATCGGCGAGGCCAGGGGCTGGATGGGCTGTGGAGGGGTTGGAAGGTCAGTTGGTGGGGGCTGGTTGGGTTGTGGGCCGCGGGGGTGTTGGGGGGTGGTGGAGATGGCGAGTTCTAGCCTCTCTCTATACATGCCCTTCCTCTCATCCGACTTGGGAGTGGGTATTGTGGCTGCTGGGGGGTAGCAGAAAAAGTGTTTGAATAGGCTCCTGTTGCTGCTGTTGCTGTTGTAGAGAGCATGGCTTGGGCGTTTTGATCGCAGGGGCCGGCGGCGTCCCTTTTGCTTTGGTTGGGCAGGCAGTGATTCCCCGCTCACGAATTGGTATGATATCTTAAGGGGACTGTGGGCTTTTGAGCTCCTTCTGTACACGACTCTATGTGTTGTTTGGAAGGCAGGCAGGCAGGCAGGCAGAGGGAACTTGTATGTACGATGGGGTTATAGAATATAATAAGCGGTTTGGTTACATTCAGCTGCAGTGAGTTGACGAGAAATAAGAGGCTGGAGTGGGAGAGGAAAATATGGTATTTCCTGGCTAGAATTTTTTAAAGCATTTTTTGCTTGATCATGGGTTAACGACAGAAGAATAATATAGAAAAAAAAAATAGAAGAGAAAAAGAAAGAGGGAGGGAAAGGGGGGGAGAGAGAGAGCGAGAGAGAAAGAGAGTGAGAGAGAGAGTGAGAGAGTGTGTGAGAGAGTGTGAGAGAGAGAGAGAGAGTGAGACTGAATATTTGAATGAGGAAACAAAGCAGAGAAATTCAGGGAACACAGAAAGGCTCAAGCGCTAATCTGAGATCACGGAGAGAAAATTACTATCTCAAGTCCCAGCATTTAGGAGCACCAGTGCTGAGGTCCGGAACACGAACGCATAGTCATACAGTCCCAATGCAAATGGTGAAGTTTCAGCGTGTTCATTGACAGGGATTTATTACACTCTCCCAGAACTATATACATCGAAGATAGGTATTCAGATCTTCCCCACGCCCCTTAGTCAAACGCGACACATCACGCTTATCATCACTCATCACATCATCATATAGCCCTCTCTCTTCACTGTCATCATCATCACCACACCCCCTTACACGCACTGAGCATACCAGGGGTTAAGCACGGTGCAGCTTGACCCAGCCACGCACGCAGTTGGGCCGGTCCACCCGCTGCCGCCGCACTGGCCGTACTTGGTCTGTTGGGAGCCGCCGGGGGAGGCGCGGTAGTGCTGGGCGCAGCCGTGCTGGTCTTGAAGGTGGTGCTGGTCGACCCGGGGAGAACGCTGATGCTGGGGACTGGAGTGACGGGCTTGGAGGTGGTGGTGGGCTGCGGGTTGGAGCCGCCGCCGCCGGGAAGGGTGGCAGAGGCGGTCGCCGTGGCGGTCGACTTGCTCTGGGGGATGGAGCTGACGGCGCCGGGGATGAGCGCTGGGCCGGGAACCGGGTAGTTGATGTCGCTGGTCCAGAGGGTTGAAGAGGATGCCAGGGTCGGTGGCTGTGTAGAGGGACGTGCCGGCAACGCCAGCGGGGACGTTACTGCCACCGCCAGTGACGCGCAGGTTGACGCACTGTGGTAGGCCTGGGCGCCGTTGGGGCTGGAGGCGCCGTGGAGCGCGATGATTTCGTGGGCAGCACGTAGTTGCCAGCCTTGAGGTCGGCGGGAATCTGCACCAGCCAGCTGTTGCCGTTGGCGCGGAGGGCGTCGGCGGCCCAGGACGGTGGCCTTGTCGTAGCCCGCACCGTCGATCTTGAACCACTTCAGAGATTCCTTGTTGGCAGTCTCGCAGTCGCCGTTGCAGGCCGCGAGGTAGTCGATGACGGGACCAACGTGGCTCTCGGGCCAGACTGGGTCCCAGACGATGCTGATCTTGTCGCCAGCAGCGACGGTGGCGTGGCCACCACCGGGGGTCGCCGATCGGTGGCAGATGATGTCGGACGTGCCGAAGTTGTTGGGCTCGACGAAACCGTTGTCCTGCTGGGCGGCCCTCCAGCCGATCACTGTTGGCGGGTTGGGCTGGTACCATGTGTGGAGGGGTTGTAGTTCTCATAGTAGACGCCGTTGACGATGATGTGGCTGACATGGCCGTGGGCAGCAACCAGGGTCGCGCCCGCCAGTGAGGCGAGGAGAGACGTTGTCTTGGGCATGTTTGCTGTGGAAGGAAGTGGTCAAGAATAGGGAGAGGATGGTCCTGGCAGCTGTGGTGGGATAGCTGGTTGCTGTAAGAGACTTTATACCTCCCTCCCGCCCACGCCCCCAAACAGCCCAACATCGTTGCCTCGTGCCATCCATTGCCACGCAGTGCCAGGAGCAGCCGGAGAAGTGGAGTGGAGGCGCTCAGTCAGATCGTTAGGAACGT